>PVHY01003165.1:91014-112540 GCA_004024945.1 Uropsilus gracilis | reverse complement strand
AAATCACATTAGCAGAAACAAGTTAAAAAGATAAAGACAGACACCAAATGGTTACAACTCGGGGTGGGGGGGCGGGACAGAGGGGGAATGGTCAGGGAGGGTGGAGGGGTGAATCCCGGTATTACAAAGATATGAAATGTATATATATATATATACTATTTGATTATAAAAAATTAAAAAAAAACATAAATTACACCAGGTTTTCATTTATAAAGACAAAAAAAATGGATTGACTTATTTTCCCCTAAGTTCATGTGACTATCATTTCATTCAGATTTAAGTTTAATGACTTAACGAATTACTGAAAAGAACTTGTATTTGTATATACAGAGTAATAAACATGGATTAGGTTAAAATAGTTGGAATTACTCTGATCTCATTAGAAGCTAGGAAGTTTGTAAATGGTTATTTACAATCACATCCTTCCAGTTGGTTTATATACATTATATAGTCAATATTTCAGTCAACATAATAGCAAAGCTCATTATCTTGTCTTATGAAGAACTAGATGCAAAAAATGTTTACTATAAATTGTACAATCTCCAAAATGATATTATTAAATAAAACTCAGTTGTTAATTCTCTAGTGAAACCACTCCATCCCATGATTCCAAACAAACTTTAAGTATTATGCTTGGTAGCAGAACATTTGCGGAAGAAAGAGTTGTTTTGAAAGTATTATTGCTGGAAAAATAAAATGCAGAAGCACATCATATAAAAGGATAAGAATGAATGAATAAAACTTGGGTAAAAAGTGAAGAATTAAGGAAAAACATAGTTTGAAAATAAAGGATATAAAAGAAAATAAGAGGAAAATAAGAAAGAAGTGAAAAGAAAACAAATAAAAAGGGAGAAGATAATAAGAGGACAAAAAGGTTAATCATAAGAAGCCTTAATAAAAGCACAAACAGGAAGGAGGACAGAAAGCAGAATGATGTGAACAATAGAGATTTCAAGGGTGTGGAGACAGGGTTCTCCTGAAGCTTGGGAAGGAGATTAGGAAGAGAGATAGTTCCTTACCTTGAGAAACAAGCAGTAACGCAACTGTGAGGATGACACATGCCCCAGGAGGACAGCAAAGTTTTCAGGGGAGAAACATATAACATTAATTTCACTTTTTTTTTTGTCACAATTTGCCCACTGTGTGCTTGGTCTCATTGCTATGAACCCTTGTCTCTGTGAAAGTCTCCCCAAGGACTTTAATTCCTCAGTGAGTGAATGAGGGGATTGAGGGTAGGGTCACTATAGTATGAAAGAGAGAGATAAATTTCCCATGAGCATGGGAAAAGCAGCTGTTGGGTTGGCTATAGATCATGAGGGCACCCCCATAAAAGAAAGACACCACTGTTGAGTGAAAGCCACATGTGTCCAGGACTTTGTGCCAGGCTTGGGAGGACTTGATCCTGGCAACTGCCTTGATAATGAACCCATATGATGTCAGTATCAGTAACAAGGGGAAGAAGAGCAAGACTAATGAAGTAATGAATACTTGGACTTCATTGGCACTGGTGTCTACACAGGCAAGTTTAATCATTGGGGATAGCTCACAAACAAAATTATAGATCTGATGATGTCCACAGCAAGGCAGCAGCAGGGTGATAGTGGAGTGAATGAGGGAGTTTACTATTCCACACAGCCAGGAAACTCCTGCCGAAGCCCTGCACAGACTTGGGTTCATCACAGTGGTATATTGGAGAGGTTTGCAGACAGCTGCATTATGATCAAAAGCCATCACCCCCAGGAGAACACACTCAGCAGAGCTGGACCATACAACCTAAGACTGATGGTCTTGGCTGGACCCCTCAGGCTCCACAGTAGCTGGGGCATGATGCTGGTGGTAAATCATATATCAACCAGGGAGAGGTGACAGAGAAAAAAATACATGGGAGTTTTGAGCTTGGGGTCAATGGAAGAGATCAGAATAATGACCATGTTTCCCACCAGGATCAGTAGATAGGACAGCAAAGCCACCACAAAGAGTATCTTCTCCAGGAGGGGATAATCTGAGAAGCCCACCAGGATGAAATCTGCCTGGACACTGCTGTTGGTGATGACCAACATCTGAGCAGACAGAAAGTGTTACAGAAGCTGATAGAGAGGGAGCTGTTTGACTACAGTCCAGTATGTGCACCATTTCAAAGAACTCTTTGGAACATTGACTCTGAGGGAACTTGCACCCCCAGGCGCATAGTGGACACTGTCCACTGGGAGCTACAAATGATGACATGAAGGACTAGTCTTTGGCCAGTAGGCACAGGAGGACTAAACATGACAGAAAAAGCTTTTTCTCAGAGATAACCTATGCAAGCTGAGACATAATTGAACAGAGAAAATTAAAAAGAAGTGAGAAAGAAAAAATTTGAAGAATAAAATACATTAAATTAGTTTATATAGCTCATGACAAATCTTTCAATTTAAATGGTATGAAACAGAGTAGTAACAGTATAGATTTAATGATCACTGTAACTTACATTTCAGTTCTGAAAAATCAGCTTGAGTTGGGCATGTTTCTCAATACTTTTTGTTATGTAAGTAACAGCTTTGAGAGATGTTTAATAGGATGTTTTTGAGATATGCAAATTTTTACTGTAGAAATAATGTTAACATTGATTCAATATGTTAAATGACATGCAGGCATAATCTTCAAAGTATATCCCCTTTAAGTTTCAATTAAATAGCTTAGTCCACCAGGACATCATGATGTAAGTTCTTGGAATGAATACTGAGAATGAACTCCTTACGTAGTTCTGGGGAGCTAAAGAAGGAAAAAGAAAAAAAAAAAAGCAGCAGCCATCCAGTAATGATTGAGATGGTACTTGGGTATGAATGCAGGATTGGGAATCAGGGAAGAGAATTGTTGGTGAATAACATAGACTGCTTACAAGATTCAATAGACCTATTAGAACTTTTATCTTCTAGTAGACAAATAGGATTTCTGTCACTTTAGACAGTTATAAATACAAAAGTGCTCACTGTCACAAATCATGTTCCCACAGAGGATCACCGTGCTTCATGTTTAGTAGAAATAGTCACTTTCCATGTATCAACAAAAGTCAGTCAGGTCTCACAACTTTCCATAACAGGTAACTGCTGATATAATTTTTTTATTTTTTATTTTGCATGTGAAAGAATCAAGGAAGTGAAATAAATTCAGCTGCTTCATGATTGCAATCAACTGATGTAATGAAGGCATTTCATCTGAAATAATAACTTTTTTTAAAAAAAGAATCCTTACCAAACCTCCATGCAAATGACCAGAGGTTGGGGTCTGGACTTTCAGCATGAAGACACCAGATGTTCTCTCAAAGCAGTGAACAGGGATCATAATAGCGGCAGGAAAATATGGATGGCCCTGCAGAAGAAAAGGAACTGGCATAATTTTTTTCTAATACGATTAAGTGCACTCAAATTAAGTAAATTCTGTGTGTGTAATACATGTACATATCATGCACACCATATACACAGGCATCGCCTCATTTTCTTGTCTATAACTATCTTGAAAAAGTCATAATTTTTAATCAAATGAATAAAGTAAAAGTCATATGTTCTACTGTCTTTACTGCTGTTCTATTTCCCCTTTTCTTCCCAATCAGAGAACCTATCCTGAATATCCATTGCCCCCTCAACACCTCATACCTGCCCATTGTCTTAATAGAAATGACTCAAGAGATCAAGTCACATTCATGAACTGGTTTCTTATTTTTAATACTACCTATATTCTAATTTAGGTTTGGTTTGTGTTCTTCCCCCTTGAAATTTTATGTCAAAAGAATTTACCATGAAAATTAAGATACATTAACATTACATGTGAAAATCAAGGTATTAACAGAAACGAGGCAATTTGTCACCGTCTTTTGCACACAGACTGTCTCATCTTAACATGGAAAACAGGGAAAAGCCATAGCATTCCAATTCTCATTATTTGAGGCAAAATGTCAGTGCTTGAGGTCCACATACTGCAGGTGCTGGAGATCCCTGAAGACAGACCCAGGTCCTGGAGAGAATGGAAAGAGAGGACACTACATCTACATAATTCCAGGAACATTGTCACCATTGGCAATTAGTACTGTGCTCCTAAGTAGCCACAGACTTGTCCCAGGATATGATCACAAAGGAAAATATTTCCCTCACCTTTCCTATGGTTAAAGTTTAGGAGAACCATAGAGACATTTAACTTTTCTCTGTTTAATCTCCCATTTCTGAATGGCTTCTTATTTCTGTTCCCATCATTATTTACTATGGGTTGTATATAGATGCATATATCCTGTTGGATTATAAGTTTAAATTCATTTTATCACATCTAAATGTGATGAAAGGAGCACAGAAAATAGCAGAACAATGGAACAACAAAAACCATTACATTTAGCAAATTTTTGTGTAAAAAAAACCAAATATAATAAATTGTAGTAGGAACCATACAAAAGGACATTGATCTTATTAATAAAAAACTCAGCAGGTAAAACAAGCTGAAACTAGAGCCACATTCAAAGATAATTGTGATAGTTATCAGGTAATCAAGAGAAAGACAACCTGAGGGTGACTATAGAGGTAACAACCAGGGGGATGAGCAAGTGTACAGTACAAATGGGAACAGTAGCGCTCTACTTGATCATTTTCCCTCAAGAAAAAGGGTTTTGATACAACACCTGGGATGTCAATCCCTTAAGACGAGCCTCACAATTGTGGTCTTTGTCAATGGAAAACAGGAAAATAGACACACCTAAAATAGTTCTTAACTCAGAAAACAAAGAAAAAATATACAGTGTGAGAAAAGATTACATCATAATGTATCACATGGTTTAATTATGAAGGCTATTTTTAGCATCCCTATAATACTATCAGTGAATTATTCCAAGTACTGAGGTTTTCAGAGTCAGGTTTGTGTGTGTGTGTGTGTGTGTGTGTGTGTGTGTAAGGAAAAAGGAAATGATATGTGAAATAAGCAAAATTATTATCTCCAATGCAGGAAGCTGTGGACAATCACACAATGCAAAATATGACTACTCACTCCCAAGTCCTCAGCAATTCCTGTTCACTTATCCCCTTATGATACATCCAAATTTCTATCATTTCTCTGATGAATATCTTGCCTGCTCTGAGTCCCATCATCACTCACTCAGATGATCCGGTCAGTATCAACTTACTAAAATTCCTTTAATACACCTTAGAACTCTAAACAAAAAGAGCAATTCTCTGGCATACGAGGAAGATGTTGCAACTACTCATTTCTTTGCTTGAGATCCAAAGGTCTATTTTAAGCCTAACTTTGTACTGTGACCTAAAGGACCATAGATTCTCCTCTCCCTGATCCCTTATTATGCAGCATTCCCTGGACTCAGTGTTTCCAGTTCCCCTGACCTCTTGTGGTTATGAAATAACAACACTGTTCCCTGTTCTGGGGCCCCTACTATTTTCTCTGGAAAAGGATTTATCCCAAACAGCTGCTTACCTCTCTATGGCTCCCCCTTCAGTACTGGAGAAGATCATACATTGGACAAGGGGCTAATCTCCAAGATTTGAAAAGAACTCATACCACTCAACAAAACGAAAACAAAAACAAAAACAAAACAACTTTGAGTAAAATTGACTGAGAGCTAAATAGATACGGCTGTAAAGAGATGTACTAATGGCCAGCTGATGTACAAAAAAAAAAAAAAAAAAAAAAAAAAAAAAAAAAAAAAAAAAAAAAAAAAAAAAAAAAAAAAAAAAAAAAAACAGTTTAACATCATTTATCATCAATGTTAATGATAATTTCCTTTGGGAAAGACCCATGTCAAATGAACAACCAAACACACACACATACACACACACACATACACACAAACAGAAATAGCAAATATTGGCAAATATATGGAGAAAAACTAGCTTTTATTCACTGTTGGTGGGAATATAGACTGGTCATCTCCAATAGAATGTATGTGGAAATTCTTCAAAATATAAGAAACACATCTACAACAATCCACTCCTACATATCTATCCAAAGAACACAAAATCATTAATTTGAAGGGATATATGTACTTCCAATTTCACTGCAATTCTACTTAGTTCAGCCCAGCTGCACAGTCTAAATGTTCACCAAGATAGCACGAGATGTGAAGATGTAGTCTATGTACAGGATGAAACATCACTCAGATAGTTTTTATTTTATGATAAAAAGAGAAAAAATGATATTTTAGTTCCTTGTGTAGGATCATAGATGTGATATTTGCAAATATCTTTAGCAGTTGCATGTCAATTATGGTTTTAAGTTCTCCAAAAGTATGTGAGAAAAGAGAAAAGTTATTAAATGGAAACTATGGAAAAACCATCTATTGAATTTTAATTTTGACATTGAACACAGTAGTTTCATTCAGAGATGATTGGTAAGTTGGAAGCATGAATAAGATGAGGTCAAATTTGGAAACTTTGGGTCTATTCCCAGTTTAATGGATTTGATCTTGAGAAGTTACTGTTTTCCGAGATTTTTAAATGTTTATAATTCAAGAAAAATAGTTTAAAATTTCCTCCCTAACAGGTGTAGTGGATATTGTTTTGAAACCTACCCAATCTGGGTAGTTTCATCATGGATTTTAAGTCTCAGTTAGACTGTTGAAGCCCTTGGAATTATCTTCATAGAATTTTTAATGATGAACTGGTGAAACCAAGGCAGCAGAGAGAGTTAGTTTCTCTTGAGTTCTAATTCTCTTTGCATTCTCCTGGAACTCTCTTCTCCTCCTTGTGCTCTTCACATTCTGTACTTCCCATCCTTCTGGTGGGCTCCCTCTCCCTTGGGTGACACTACCCCTTTATCCTCTCCCTCCTTGGTCCAGGGGTACCCACTCATGGCTGTGCACACCCACTGGGCCAGGTATGCCCAATCACGGGGAGTGTGCAACAACACAGGTGCTGGTCACAGTGGCCAATGGAAGAAGGGTAAAAATCTTTATAACCAATTTACCCTCTGAGATGACTATCAAAGGATGTATATGTCTTATGCTTATAAATTACCATGTAAAGAATGTGAGTGTATATTGTGATCATAATCAATCATCATGTTTACATTTGAAAATTTACTGGGAGAAATCAGGAGGTTGTCCTAGTAATCCAGATTCTCTGACTGATTCTGAATAATTTTCAATGCTAGAATTTAATGCACAGAAATTTATTTAGTTGCATATGAGTACTCTTTTCTCTGAGAGGGCATGTGTGCTATGAGATTCCTGAATGCTCAGCAGCTTATATTGCACATTCCAGCCCTCACCAAGTACTCCTTGTGCTGCAGTCTTGCATGACTGCAGCTGTGTCATGTTTACCTGATCACTCAGTCACTATTTCCTCCTACTTGGAGCCTGAATGCACATGAGCTTTGATTTGTACTCCAAAACCTGAGGAAGGTATTATTCTTAGACCAAAACAGATTCCTTTCTTATATTGATCTAGAGAAAAGTACAGAAGATGGAAAGGATGATGGGATATTTTATTGGTGACAGGAAGTAGTAAAAGGCATCAAATCTTGGGACCCCTGTTTATTCTTGGTTGTTGAAAACAAGAGAACCTATTTGCAAGAAAGTGAAATATGTGCCATGCAGATGGTAGAGAGAAGCAGGAACATGTAAAAAAATTCTGGGGAAAATCAAGTGTCTATTAAAATTAGGAAAGATCAAGGTCTTCTTGATGGCCTGATGCAGCATCATCTCTGTCTGTTTTCAGGAGCACTTGCAGGATGATCATATTGAGGAGAGGACCCTGATGAAATGCTCCATGCAAGCAGTTTAATAAGAGAGATGTGATGATGGAATGTCAAGAGAAGGAACATTTTTCTGTGCTGGAAAGATTTTGAAGTTATGAACCAACATAATATATGCATCTACTTACAACCTAGAGCACTTTAACATTGGGAATTGGACATTGACTATGACAGAAATGAGAAAGTAATTGAGTGACAGGGAGGCCATGGGGGCAGGAGCTAAACATCACTGTGGTTTTCCTTAGATTTAAAGAGCAATGAAAAATCAGAGAGGCAAAATTTTCCTTTCAACATGATCTCCTGGGGCATTTTTGTGGATGTTAGAGAGTCCAGTCTAATTGCCAATAGGAAGAAGGTGTCCCTGGGAGTTTTACAGAGGCAATGTCTTCTTTTTCCAGTCTCCCCAGACCAGGGATATCCAGTTTTAATAACTGCCCTTCCTGCAGTTGTGCAATTCAGGCACTACATTCTGCCTTCAAGGTAAAGATAATTAGAATCCTATGGCTTCGCATTCATTTCAATGTTAAGATGAGACAATCTGTATGTAAAATCTGGTGGAAAACTTTGTATCTTTTTTAGCTCACTCCCTCTGTGGGTGCCTTGGTTTCTCTTATGATTATAATTTTTGCTTTTCAACTGTAAATTCAGACTGAAAGTGATGACATTTTATGATGGCTGTTAAGACGCAGTATGATGTTAATTCTATAACAAGGAACAAAAACTTTTTATAAACCCAAGAGCAGTCATTTCTACAAATACTCTTGTGAATAATGTGCCAGTTCTTGTATGTACATTGATCTCTCAGAGAATTTATGCTGAAATAATGATTAGGTTTGGGAATAATGTGCCAGTTCTTGTATGTACATTGATCTCTCAGAGAATTTATGCTAAAATAGTGATTAGGTTTGGGGAGGAGAGGGTAACAGAAATGTAGAGAAAATTCTCCTTTGATAGAGCAGGTAAACAGAAACTGAAACAGCATTTAAGAGACCAGAATCCTTGGCTGTTACCTTCTTCACTGAACAAAATATATGACTCTTGTTCAAAGTGGTTAAGTAGATGAGAACTCAAGTTGAATGAGAGAATGGGAGGATGATTCCTGAGTTTCTATGCCTGTGTGTGTGTGTGTGTATGTGTATATCATGTGAGTGATTTTATTAGAATTAGGAAAAGTATGTTTCAATGTATTTGCTCCTGCATAGCCTGTCATATTTTCATCTTACTATTATGACCTCACTCACTCCTCTGAGGAAACAGCTGTGTCTTCATGCTGATATTGAAACCAGAACTAGTTTCATGTCATTTTCATGGAGTTCTGCTAAGTATGATTTTTTTAAAAAAGCTAAAAATTTTGGTATAAATCTTTGATTATACCAGTTGACTACACTCATGATTAAATCACTATTTCAATCAATGTGCAATCCTGCCTTTTTTCTATAACAGTATAAAGAATGTAAGGAGTTCATTTTCTGTATTCATTTTAGGAAATTGCATCATGTGCTAGTGAAGTAAGATGTTTACTTAACCCCTCTTGGAATATACTTTTGAAATTACGTGTACTACAAACCATTTAACATTTAGAAATGAAAACTAATATACTAGACCCCTAAATATTACATTCTTATGTCAATATTAAGAAAAAACACTATATTTCTAGAAGCAGTTATTTATATAACACAAATTTCCAAGAAAAAAATGCTCAACTGAAACTCAAATTTAAAGAACTGAAAAGTGAGTTATATTAATCATTAAATCTAGACTGCCATTACTTTGTTGCCTTCCATTTAAATTAAACATGCCATAAACTATAAACTATTTGAATTCATTCTTATTCTTCAAGCTTTCTTTTTCCTTCTTTGTTCTTTATTTTTCTCTATGACAAATTTGGTCTCAGCTTACACTGGTTATTTCTGACAAAAGTTTCTGTTGCTGCAATTAGCCCTCCTGTATCTGAATGCACAGAGTCTTGTCCTTCATGTTACCATTTTCAACTTCTATTGGACAGTAGCCATTGCACCCTGGGGGGTGCAATTTCCCTCAGAGTTGGACGCTGTCCAAGAGTCCTTTGAACAGGACTTGTGACCGGTGGCCAAACACTTTCTGACTGCACAGGTGATGGGCATCTCCAACAGCAGTGTCCAGGCAGACTTCATCCTGGCGGGCTTCTCAGATCAGCCACACCTGGAGAAGATATTCTTTGTGGTGGCTCTGATGTCCTATCTGCTGACACTGTTGGGAAACATGGTCATTATTCTGATCTCGTCCATCGACCCCAAATTGAAAATCCCCATGTACTTCTTCCTCCGTCACCTCTCCCTGGTTGATAACTGTTTAACCAAGAGTGTTGTTCCTCAGCTGTTGTGGAACCTGGGGGACCAGCCAAGACCATCACGGTCCTGGGCTATGTGATCCAGTTCTATGTCTTTATGTTCTCAGGCTCTGCTGAGTATGTTCTGTTGGTGGTGATGACTTTTGACCACTATGCTGCAAACCTCTCCACTATACCACTGTGATGAACCTGAGGTTGTGCAAGACTCTGGTAGGGATTTCCTGGCTGTGTGGATTAATAAACTCACTCACCCTTTGTACTACCGCTCTCCTGCTGTGTTGTTGTGGACACTGCTGGACCGATAATTTCTCCTGTCAATGATTAAGCTTGCCTGTGTGGACACCAGTGCTAATGAGGTCCATGTGTTTATTGCATCATTAGTTTTGCTCTTCTTTCCCTTGTCACCGATACTGAATATATATGGGGTCATTTTCAGGTTAGTTGCCAGAATCAGGTTAACCCAAGCCTGGTACAATATCCTGAAGACATGTGGCTTCCATTTGGCAGAGTTGTCTCTCTTCTATGGAGCTGGCCATATGATCTATATTGAGCCAAATAGCTCCTTTACTCATGCTCATGGGAAATTTATCTCTCTCTCTTTTAAAATGTAGTGACCCCAGGCCTAAATCCCCTTATTTGTACACTGAGAAATAAAGATATTAAGGAGGCCCTGGGAAGATGATTTCATAGACTCATGGGCTCACAACAATGATAGTTCAGGAAAACCTTTTTTCACACCCCTGAAATTTCTTTTGTACATATCATTTTGCTTCTTTTCCCACTACCTCTTTTCTGCTTTTATTCATCCTTCCTATTATTAATCACTCCTTTATTTTTCTCCTTTTATTTGTTTTCTTTCTATTTTTTTCATATATTCTTATTTTCCCTTCCCTCTTTATCTTCAGATTCCATTTCCTTATTATCACTTTTCCCTCACTTTTAAGTTTTAGTTCTTGTCTCTTTGTACCATGTCCTTCTATACTCTATCCCTCTACAATGATAACTGGTAATTTGAAAAATGTTATGTCCCTCCATATATTCCATTTGTCAAAAACAATGTTTTTGCTTGCTTCAAATGTCAGGTCAAGGAATGAATACTGAATTTTATTTCCATAACATCCTTTTTGAGATTTTGCATGTTTTATCAACCATTTCTTGTATTCAGCTCTATTTAGTACATAAGGATGCTGTTTATAATTAAGGCTATATTATCATGTCTTTTAATTATCATGTCTGCCAGGAATAATTTGCAAATATTCACTAACATCCCTAATTGGTCTAATCTTCGGATCAGAATAATTCACTCTGTTTTGACCTAATCCATGCTTATTCCCATTAATTGTATTAATATACATTTTTGCCTACTCACTGAGTCTTTACCCATTATATTTTAACCTAAATGGAATTGTAAGCTCTTCAAATCAGTAGCATTCTGATCTTTCAGTGAATACAGGGAACATTGCCTCACTTTGAGTAAACAAAACCTCTAATACACAAATTAAAAACAAGTAGAGGTACAAAAAAGCAGAGAAAAGGAACACAGGGATGAAGCAGGATAACAAAACAACAAAAGTCCTTATATTTATTACATTTAGCACAGGATATGTCATTAGGAAACCAAGTAGAACGTGCAATTGGAAGCACAAAAAGGAAGCTGTCTTAGCAATAAAAATTTCAGAAGAGTAAAATGAAATGGACACATTTAAAGATAATCTACAGTTTTCAGGGAATTGAGAAAAAAGGAATTTGAGTTAACTATAGAGGTAACCTCCAGGAGTCTGAACATGTGGACAATGCATGTGGAAACATGAGACCTTTACTTAATCCTCTCCCATAAATTAAAAGGAGTTGACTTCTGACATGTAAGTTTTTGAGATGAGATTTGTGAGCCCATTGTGGGCTATGTCAATTAAAACATGGGAAAATACAAACATAAAATATTTCTTAAATCTATAATGAGTGGAATAATATGACCTGCTTCGTGGGTTGATGACCAGTGATGAAGACAGTGTGCTTGAAATTCTTGGAGCATTAAGTGCTTAGCTAAGTTCTGTATATAGTAAAGACTACTCATTGGGTATTTTTAAAACAGAACAAAAAGAATTGTATTTTTTTATTCAACCTTGCCATAGAAAGAATCTTTATATGATCCTGGTTTCCTTTAGATAAATTCAGAACCCGTTTGTCATTTGAAAATGATAAAAATATCCAGCATCATTGTTCCATATTTGGGCCACTCTGTACCTCTTGACAGCATCTTACAGACACCATTATTAACTCAGGTGAAGTGCATTTTACCAATTGATCATTTTATGAGTTCTAACTTTGATGTTGCATCATCCTCTTATCCAAGATCATTTACATTTTTTCTCATGTTACTTCCATTCTAGGAGTTTCCTAGTTTTGCATTTTCTTAAGTTTTACATTTTGAGTTAATATTTTGAAGTATATGAAAACTATGCTTAAATTTATTTTTCCCCCAGTGGATGTCTCATTTAAGAATTTTATGTTTAAAAGGAGAATATTAAGTTAATTGAATGATGAATTAAGAAATTAATTGCAAAATAATTTTTGTGACTAGGTGATGAAGCTTCTGCTTTATGCATTCATGATCAAATCTTTATTCTTCTGGAATGAGTGTTTCTGGATAATGTGAGATTGGCCACATTTCATCTTTTCAATGTGAGTAATTAATTGCTGAGGGTGATCTAGTTAAAAAAATTGCCCTTTTAATTAAATTGAAATGTAGAATTTGTTTTAAGTAAACCCAAATGCTGGTCCTTTGTAAGTCTGTATTCTACACCAGTTGGGAATGTATCTCTCATTGTGTAAACATCACATTTTCTCATATAAGCAGATGTTATTATTCTATCTTGACAGACAGAACAGATCTTTATGTTGTATACTTTTTGTTCAAGAGTGCCATGGTATTATTGGTGCCTCATACTTCTACATAAATTTTAGAATACTTGTCTTCTTTTCCATAAATACTAGTCATAGTCATATTTCACATTTTTCATGTGAATCATTAATTGCTGAGGATTACCAGCTAAATTAACCTCTTTATTAGTCTGAGATGACAAATCTGTTTTAACTGAATCCAAAAGTTGGTACTTTGTAAGTCCATAGTCTACACCAGTTGGGAATGTATCTCTCATTGTGTAAACATACTTTCTCAAATAAACAGATGTTATTATTCTATCTTGATACATAGTAGAACAGATCTTTGCTTTGTGTTCTTTTTGTTCCAGAGTACATTGGCAGTAATGGTACCTTATATTTCTATATAAATTTTAGAGTACTTGTCTTCTTTGTCACAAGTAAACTTGTTGGACCTTTGATGAGTTACACTAAATGTACAGATCAGAGTTGTCACACACATTTCCAAGGCTTCATATTTTTGAATTCATGAATAACTATAATCACTCATTTATCATTTTGTTTTTCTCAATAATATTTGAAAAGTATTTGTATAGATGTCCTATACATTGCTATTAACACTTACATGCTAACATTTTATTGTTTGATGATTGATAAATTTGTCTTTATAAAATAGTATTTTCTGACTATGCATGTATGTAAAAATATAATCAAATTTGTAATATTGAATGTTCTAAGTACTATGATATTAATTCATAATTTTATCCTTATATTTTCTATGTAAACATATTATTTTTAATAATGGAAGTTTCATTTTTACTACATTTTAATGCTTTTCTTCTTATCTTACCATTTGTGCTGCCTACAGTCTACAATATCTTTTTTTTAAATTTATTTATCTATATTTCACATCATTTCAATCCCTGGGGGTCACCCACCACCTCCCCCTCCCACCCACTCCAGTTGGTCCCCATTCTCCTCTTGCGCAGTTTCATTTGGTTGACCATATATTAGTGAAACCATTTGGTTTCTGTCCCTTTCCATCTGACTCATTTCTGCTAGAATGATTTCTTCTAGGGACAATATCTTTTTTATTGTCTACTGTCTATAATCACTAGAATAATGTCAACTGCATGGAAATAGTGATAGAAGTTGTCATTACCTTTTCTTCACTTCACATGAAGATTTATAATATGATGCATGATATGGGCAGAAAGATATTTAACATATAAAGGTATTTAATTTATAGGTGTTTTTTATTACATTATTAATTTGCTAAATTATTTTCCCCACTCAAAGTGCATCTATCATGACTAGAGTAGATGGATCCAGATTGTAGATTGGGAAGCAAATGTCAATAGTAAGCATGAAAATGCTACAGTGTCTGGATAGTTTATCTGCAGACACTGGGAATGCAAATCCATAGATAACAAACCAGATGAAATATTATATTGAGTCACAATTATTCCATCAGTTGAGTTAACATTAGATCCCAGTAATTACAATGGGTTTGTCTATGACAGACGCATGTTTTGATCAAACAAGGAACATATTCTGCCTGATGCCTAAAGCAGAACTCATTTGGTTTCCATATGTAACCTTAAAAGTAGTAATAGTGATGATTGATTACCCATAAATTTGTTACTAGAAAAAGAAATATATTTCCATTTATGTCACTCAAACTAACCATATTTATTACCAAGATCAAGAGAGTTTGTTAATGGTGGTGTACATTTAATTTCCTTTGTATATGCCTTCTCAACACTGTCTTCTATAATACCCATAGGCAGCCTTTGATGTTCACTCTTTTGAGAAGCTGAGAGTAAGAGAGGTTTTATCATAGATAAAGAAATGTTGTGAGGACTTAGACTCTGCAATGCTATTATCAGCATGTGAGCAAGTGGGTCATGCTTTCTCTGAGTTACTGAGAAAGTAAGTCAAAGTCACATGATTATTCCATATTATAAGGGCCAAAAAAATGGATTGACTTATTTTCCTTGACTTATTTCATGTGACTATCATTTCACTCATATTTAGCTTTAACAGATGAGGAATTACTGAGGAGATAAGAACTTGTATTTGCAAAATTCAGACTAATAAGGGTGGATTAGTTCAAAATATGAGGAAAGACTGATAAAATTAGAAGCTATAGCAGTAGTTTATGTATATTTACAGAATGATTCCTGCCAGCTGGTTTACATATATGTATATATAAACTAGTCATATTTATACATATATATATAATTGATTCAATTTTTCATTTAACATAATAATAAAAAAGATCATTTTTCCCTAAATAGAGCTGGATACAAAAATTTTTTATGCAAGTTGAATATTCTCCAAAAGTATGTTGTTTAGATGAAATTCAGCTCTAAAATTTCTGGTGAAACCCCTCCACTCCAACCTTTCAGACACATTCAAACATTGTGTTCAATAACTGGAATACTTAGGGAGTAAATAGTTATTATTAAATATTTTAGTTATTATTGCAAAGGATAATATGTAGAACTACATTTTACAAAAGGACAGGGAAAAGTGAATAAAGGTGGGTAATAAGAAAATAAATATAGGAAAACAGAATTTGAAAATAAAAAGGGTGGAAGAAAAAAATCAGAGGAAAGTAGGAAAGAAATAGAAAAAAATAATAAAAGAAGGAACAAGAGATGAATCATGAAGGCAGAATAAAAGCATACAGGAAGGAGGGCTTGAATCAGAATGATATGAACAATAGAAATATCATGGGTACAGAGACAAGGTCCAATAAAAACATAGTAAAGAGATTGGGGCAAGTGATAGTCCCCAAGTCAAGTGATATTCAGTGTTGTGACTGTTAAGATGACATTAGCCCCATGGAACAGTAAAATTTTGCTGAGAAGGAATATCCAAGAAAAAAATCAGCATCTTTTGTCAAAAAATTTGGACACTGAATGCTTGTCCTCACTGCTATGAGTCTCTGTTTCTGTGAAATAGTCTTCCCAGTGCACCCTTCACATCTTTATTCCTCAGTGTGTAAATGAGAGGGTTGAGGATTGGAGTCACAACAGTATAAAAGAGAGAGATAAATTTCCCATGAGCATGGGAAAAGGGGCTGTTAGGTTGAATATAGACCACAAGACCAGCCCCAAAGTAAAGAGATACCACTGTCAAGTGGGAGCCACATGTACCCAAGACTTTACGCCAGGCCTGGGCTGACCTGATTCTGGCAACTGCCCTGACAATAAATCCATACGACATCAGTATGAGTGACAAGGGCAAGAACAGCAAGACTAATGAACCAATGAGTAGTTGGACCTCATTGGCACTAGTGTTCACACAGGCAAGCTTAAACATTGAGGGTACCTCACAGAAGAAATTATAGATCCGGCGGTGTCCACAGCGAGAGAGCAAGAGGGTGAAAGTACACTGGTAGAGGGAGGTTCCTATTCCACACAGCCAGGCAAACCCTATCAGAACCTTGCATAGTCTCGGGTTCATCACAGTGGTATAGTGGAGAGGTTTGCAGATAGCTGCATAGCGGTCAAAAGCCATCGCCACTAGGATAACACACTCAGCACAGGCTGTGGCCAGGAAGACGTAGAGCTGAACCACACATCCCAGGAATGTGATTGTCTTGGCTGGTCCCTTCAGGTTCCACAGCAGCTGGGGAACAGCACTGGTGGTTAAACAGATATCAACCAGGGAGAGGTGACAAAGGAAATAATACATGGGGGTTTTGAGTTTGGGATCGATGGAGGCGATCAGAATAATGATGATGTTTCCCACCAGCGTCAGCAGATAGGACACCAGAACCACCACAAAAAGTATCTTCTCCAGCTGGGGTTGTTCCGAGAAGCCTACCAGGATGAAGTCTTCCTGGACACTGCTATTGGTGAGTCCCATCACCTGTGGAGACAGAAGGTGTTAGAAGAGCTGGCATAGAGGGAGCTGTTTTTCTGTTGGTCACGAATATCTACCTTTTCAAAAGACTCTTTGGAACAGTGACTCTGAGGGAACTTACACCCCCTTGGGCACACTGGCCACTGTCTAATAGGAGCTGCAAATGATGACACAAAGGAAAAGACTCAGAGAAGACAGGCACAGGAAGGCCAATCATGACAACAACAGTTTTTTCTCAGTGATAACCAGTGCATTTGAGACCAATTTTATTACAGAAAAATAAATTGAGACCAAAAAATAAAAAAATTGAGACCAATTTTATTACAGAAAAATAAAGGAGAAGGATATAGAAAGGTTGAGTAATGAAAATGCATACAGTTAGTTTAAGTTCAAGCACATGTCTCAATTCAAATGTGAAGAAACTGAGCGGTATCAGTATAGATTTAATGATCAATGTCACACAATTTCAGTTTAAAAATCAGTTTGAAGTGGCATACTTTTCAAAAATTTGTGTTATATAAATGACACCTTCAAGAGATGATTAAGGTTTTTTTTGAAATATTACACATTTGACTCTACAAAATAATATTACCATTCACTTCTAAATGTTGAATCACTTAATAATATGCACACATAATTTCAAAAGTATATTCTCTTTAGGTATAATTAAATATACAGTCATCATGATGTAAGTTCTTGAAATGAACACAGAGAAAAGTGTTACTTACTTTTGTTTAAAAAAAGACATTTCCTTTAGTGAATCAAATGTTGGTTTGATCTAAATGCAGGAATGGGAATCAGGGAAAGGAGAATTGTTGGTGCATAAATGAGCCTGCCTACAGGTACATTAGACTCCTTAGAACTTATATGTTCTGCTAGATAAATAGGATTTCTATAACTTCAGATAGTTATACATGCAAACATGTTAAATATACTTACAGAAACAAAGCATATTCCCGAAGATTGTGACTGTGTTTCATGGTTAGGACAAACAGGCACTTTCTATACATCCACAAATATCACTTAGATCTCACAATGCTTCCCTATGGAAGAAAAATTGTTTTATTATTTGTCATGTGAATGAACCAAGAGAGTAAAATAAATCCAACTGCTTCATAATTCTATCAAACTAATGTATTGAAAACATTCCATCTAGCATTTTATCTTTTTAAGAATACGATCCATACCAGAAGTCTATGGAAACAACAATGAGGTTGGGGTTTGGTTTGTGATCAGCATGAACACACTGAATGTTCTCTCAAAGCAGTGAGTGAGGACATCATAGCAGCAGGGTAATACAACAGGCCCTGCGGGAGCAAATGAGTTGACACATATACTTCCTATTATTAATAAATGCACTTATATTACACAAATACACACCACACACACAGAGACACACAGACATTATTGTCCAATTTTCTCATCCATAAAACCAACTTGAAAAAAAGTCATCTTTTCCATTCAGTGAATAAGATAAAGTCAGAAATTATAGTTTCTTCAATGCTGTCTCAGTTTCTCCCTTTACCTTCCCAAGTAATGAGAACTTATCCTGTGCCTTCTGTTGCGTCCTGAACAACCCATGGCTGTGCACTATCACAACTGAAATGCCGGAGATCAATTCCAATTCATGATCTTGTTGCTTATTTATAAGAACACCCATGGTGTTTTTCGGTTTGTAAAAGGTTTGTGTTCCACATACATGTAAAATTTTATATCACATGAATTTACCACCAAAGTTAATAAACATTAGCATGACACAGAAGGAAAACCAAGACAAGACAATTCATATAAGAAAGGCTGATGCCACTAACTTTTGCAAACAGATTATCTCATCTCAATATGGAAAAGAGCAGAAAGCCATAGGATTCCAATTCTCATTACATGGAACTGAGAAGGCAGTGCTTGAGGTCCACACACTACTGACATGGTTGTTATTTGAGCTGGAGATCCCCGAAGATTCAGCCTCTGGAGAGATTGGAGGGAGAGAACACTGCATCTGAAAAAATTCCAGGAGCACTGTTCTTCCCAGTGCAATTATTCTTTGCTCTGTGAGATCCAGAGAACTGTCCCAGTAGATAAGTTGAAAGAAAAAAATTGCCTCTCATCACAATGGATGATATGATTTATCTATGGAAACTATATTTACACTATAATACAATCAATATATTAATCCAAGTACTGAGGCTTTGGGAGTCAGGTGTGTGTGTGTGTGTGTGTGTGTGCACGCTCGTGTGTGTGTAAGAATGAGGGGAATGCTATATAACATAAATTAATATTCTCATTTCCAGAGCAGAAATCTATGGACAATAAATGTAAAAGTGACAATATAGCTGCTCCTATTCAATTCCTCAGCAAACTTGTCCTCTCAACTCCCCTCAAAATACATGCAGAATTCAATCACTTCTCCTATGAATATGCTGCCTACTTTAGTCACATCGTCTCTCACTCAGATGGTCATATCAGTATCTACTTAAATTACTTGAATTCACCCAAGAGTTCTAAACACAATGGAACAATTTCTCTGGCACACAAAGTAGATGGATCACTTCTCGTTTCTCTGCTTCAGACCCGAAGGTCTATTTTAAATCTGCCTTTGTACTGTGTCATACAGGGACCTAGAATCTCCTTTTCCTAACCTCATTGCCTACACTCCCCTGAGGAGTCACTGTGTCCAGAACCCCTGATCACTTGTGGTTATTAAAATGTACCTTGGTGTCCCACAAAAATGAGATATCAGGAAAACCTTTCTCTATAACCATGAAATCTCTATTGTTCATATCATTCTGTTCCTTGCCCCACTTTCTGTTTTTATTCAAACTTCCTGTCATTGATCACTCCCTTTTCTTATTTTTCCTCCTTTTTTGTTTTTCTATTTCATATTTTGCTCTTATTTTCAACTTCATCTTTTCTCCTTTATTTTCAAATTCAATTTTCCTTTAATTTTTCCTCTCTCCCACTTTTAGTCATTCGTTCCTATCCCTTTGTATGAGGTGCTTCTATTCCTTTCTGACAATAACTACAATTTTGTAAAAAGTTCTCTCCTCTGCCATATGTTCCAGTTAACAAGCAGAGTGTTTTCATTTGCCTGGAAAGGTGGAGTTGAGGAATCGAGAAGTGATAATTATCATTATTGATTAAACATTTCTTGTATCCAGCTCTATTTAGATCTGAGACAATGAGATTTATTACTATTTTGATATTATTATTAGGTCATTTACGTAAAATGGCTGAGAGGAGATAATTTTGGTTTTAATTTGCATTTTCCTAATTATGAGTGATGTTGAGCAATTTTTCATATGCTTATTGATCATTTGTATTTCCTCTTTGGAAAATTGTCTTTCTAGATCTTCTCCCCATTTTTGAGTGGATTTTTTTGGCTTATTTTAAGTTATGTTTTTTCTTTCTTCTTTGTTATGAGGCCCTTATCACTTGTGTGTAGGGTGAAGATTTTTCCCATTCAGATGTGTTTCTTTTTGCTTTGGTTGCTGTCTCTTTTGCTGTGTTGTGGCTTTTTAGTTTGATGTAGTCCCAGTTGTTTATGTTTTCCTTAAATTTTTTTTTACCATCTGTAGATGTGCTCTAAAAGGGGTTTCTGAAGTGCAAGTATTGGAGAGATTTGCCCAAAGTTTCCTGAATGAAAGTCTAATCTGAAAAGATACCTGTACCTTGATGTTTATTTCAGAGATATTTACAATAGTCAGTATATGGAAGGAACCTGAATGCCCCAGAACTGACAAATGGTACAGAATGTTGTAGTACATGTGCATGATGGAAGACTATTCATCAATCAAAAAAGACAAACTAAGTCATTCATGACAACATGGATCGTGCTAGAAGAGATCATGCTAGGGAAATAAGCTAGGTAGAAAAAGAGAAATACTTGATAGGCTTACTTATATTAGGGATAAAGGAAAATATCAAACAAACAGACAAGAAAAATCTAAAACTAACTTTCAGCAGAATTGAAGCATAGAGCATGAGGGGGATGGTAATCAGGGGTGGGAAGTGCACAAAAGACTAAGGCCATATATGGTTCACAGCTGTTAAGGTGCTGGGAGAACCCCGGGGTAGATTAACTATGTAAAATAAAATAAATAATAAAAATAAGCAATTTTTTTAAAAGTCATTTTACCACTCTCCTAAAGTCCTAAAGTCACCTATGTACATCAAATTGCTTTTTGGCAACAGAGAATGTTTCTTGTTTGATTTAAACATGTATTTTGTCATAGACAAACTCATTTTAATTAGTCTCCTGAGATCTAATAATTTGACTCAACTGACTAATGATTGTGCTTCAATTATAATATTTTGTCTGGCTTTAATATATGTAGTTTTGCATTCCCAGATGGTGGAGGTATAAATATTCCTCACATGAACTCCAAAGAGAAGTATCTTTATCCAGGCACTGTAGATATCTTTACTTTCCAGACAACCATCTGGTTTTATCTGATACAGCCATTTTGGTTTTTTTATTATTAAAATTTTATATATATATAAAATTATATATATATAAATTATATATATATAAAATTATCTATCTATCTATCTATCTATCTATCTATCTATCTATCTATCTATCTATCTATCTATCTATCTATCTATCTATCTATCTATCTATCTATCTATCTATCTATCTATCTATCTATCTATCTATCTATCTATCTATCTATCTATCTATCTATCTATCTATCTATCTATCTATCTATCTATCTATCT
>PVHY01003165.1:0-90914 GCA_004024945.1 Uropsilus gracilis | reverse complement strand
CCGGCGTTCACCCACCACATCCCCTCCCTGGTCACTCCTCCTCATGCCCCCCAGTCCCAGTTGTGTACTTTAATTTTGCTGTTGAATTGTTTTGATTTTTAATCCTGGCCTTTTGCTTGTTTTTCTTATGTTTCATACATTAGTGAAACCATTTGGTTTCTGTCTTTTTCTTTCTGACTTATTTCTGCTAATATGATTTCTTCTAGGTAATCCATGTTATCAATTTGTCAAATTTGTCATTTTTATTTGATGACTAATATTCCATTGTGTGTGCATATATATATATATATATATACATATATATATATATCTCACATCTTTCATCTTTTTCATCCATTTATCTGTTTTGGCACATTTGGGTTGTTTCCATGCCCTTGCAATTATAAATAGTGTTGTAATAAACATCCGAGTACAGGTGTGTCCCTTTGTATCAGTATTGAGTTCTCCTTTGGGTAGATTCCCAGAAGAGTGATTGTTGGGTCAAATGGTAGTTCCATTTTCATTAGTTTGAGAGTCCTCCACACAGGTTTCCATAGTGGATGGACCAGTTTACATTCCCACCAGCAGTGTAGGAGTGTTCCTTTCTCTCTGTATTCATGCTGGCACTTGTTGTAGCCCATTTTTTTTTATGTGGGCCATTTTACTGGTGTAAGGTGGTGATACAGCCATTTTGGATGCTTCCTGAACATCAAAATCCCCTTGTAAAGTTTAGTCAACTGGATTCATTACTTATTTGTTTAATTATTCCCACTTTTTTAAATTGCGTTTTTATAACAAAAATACATCTCTTTGTATTATCCTCACAGTCAGTCTGTTTCATTCCAACATCACTTTTACTTCATTCCTCATAATGACACTCAATCAATAACATATTGATGTGGAACAAAACAGAGCTGTGGCTATGCCCTCAAGAATTTTCCATTAAATGAAAACATGTGTATGAGAGCAGAGACCAACATGTCAGATGCTTTGTCATTTCTCAGTCAATAATGTACACATCTGTATATTTATCACTTTGGAGGATTAGAAGTACCTAGCACTTTCCCACAAATAATTATTTGTTATAATATAATAAAATAATTTTATAATATGTTTTTATTATATTGTATTTTTCATTGTTTATATATATATTACATCATGTATATCCCAGGGTTCTCCCACCACATTGTCAACTGTGAAAGTGTCATCTTGATTGCCTATGCTCATTCATTTACTGATTTCTAGCTTTCTCCCTCCCCTGCACTTTCTGTATGTTTTATTTCTATTTTCTGTTTGTTAGCTATAATTTTTGCTGTTTGACCTTTTGTTGTTTTTCCTTATAACCATCTTGTAAGTAAGAACATCTGGTATTTCTCTTTTTCTTACTATCTTATTTCTGCTAGCATGATTCTTTCTAACTGATCCAATTTGCCACAGATGAAATGAGTTTGTCTTTTTTGATTGCTGAATGATTTACATTGTGCAAATGTACAAAACTCATTGATCCATTAATTCTTTTAAAACATTTGGATTGCTTCCATAATTTAGCTAATGTAGATAGTGCTTTAAAAACATCCATATACAAGTATCCTCTTCACTTTGTGTTTTTGCATCATTTGGATAGATTCCTAGTAGTGGAATTGCTGGATCTAATTTCTGGATCTAATTTCTAGTTTCCATTTTCATTATTAGAAGGGTCCTCCAGTTTCCATTCCCACCAGCAAAGTAAAACTATTCCATTTACTTCACACTCATGCCAGATGTGTTCTTCCCCCTTTTCTTGATATGGGCCATTCTTGCTGGTATGAAGTGATAATCCATATAAATTTTGATTTGCATTTCCCTGATTATAAGTGATGCTGAACATTTTTTATATATCTGTTGGCCAATTAAATTTCATCCTTGGAGAAATGCATTTTCAGCATTTCTACCTATCTTTTTTATTTTTTTTAAACTATATTTTGTTAAATTGTATGAGCTCTTTTAATATCTGATATTAGCCCATTGTAAGTTTCATATTGAGTAAATATTTTCTTCCATTCTGTTTGGATTCTCTTTGTTTTGTTTATTGTCTCTTTTGTTCTACAGAAATTTTTAGTTAAATGTAGTTCCCATTGCTCATCTTTTTCTTTGTTTCCTTGATTCCCAGAAAGGAGTCCTTAAAAAAGTGTATACTGGAGTATTTTGCCTATGTTTTCTTGTATATATTTTATGGTGTCAGATTTTGTGTTGAGGTTCCTTATCCATTTTGAGTTTACTTTTGTATATATTATGAGACAGCCGTCCAACTTGCTTGCTTAATTAATTAATTAATTTGCATGTTGCTGTCCAGTTTTCCCAGCACCATTTATTTAAGAGATCTCCCTTGTTCCAGCATATATCCTTTGCTACTTTGTCAAAGATAAGTTGTCCATATATGTGAGGTTTTATTTCTGAGTTTTCTATTTCATTCCATTGGTCTGTGATATGGAAAATGCAATCATTTAACAGAAGAATGAAATTGAATCTTTAAAACAGGAATTAAAGTAAACACAGGGCATTAAAAGCTGTAGACTATATTTAAAACCAGTAAAATTCAGGAAAATTGTATAGAGGAAATGGAAGAGTGAATTAGTGAATGAGAAATATAAGGGTCATAGGAATTCCAGAAGGTGAAGAAAGAGCCAGAGTAACTGTGACTCTATGAAGAAAACTATCCAAACCTGAGAAAGGATATGAAAATAGACATACAAGAAGCAAGAGGTACAACAAAATACCCTAATGAACAGAAAAATACAGCAAGGCATATAACAGTTAAGCTACCAAGAATCCAAGATAAAGAAAAAAATCATTAAAAATGACCAGAGAAAGAAAGCAACCAGCATGTGAAGGAATACCCATTAGACTGACATCAAATTTCTTTGAGGAGACTCTTTCAAGGAGAGGATGGAGTCACATATTCAAAATTATCATATATATATATATATTCTTGACTGGCATATATATATGTATATATATATATAAAATGCCACTGAGACATACTTTTTCAAGTTCACATTTTTATATTGCTTAATCCCCTCACTAGAAAGATTTATGATTTTCTTTAAATGAGTGGAAGAGTTTCCAGGGCTTATCAACTAGAAAAAAAAAGCCTGTTCATATCCTTCTTAAAGTTCCAATATATTATGTCAAATATGAGATCAAGTTGAATAGTGAGAAATAGAACTAGGAAAGAACTGCGAACTGATTCAAAATCATTTGACAGCTAGGGTATAAAGGGGATTATTACTAATACAAGCAAAGTTAAATATCTGCTACAGGGAGGAAGTTCCAGTGAAAATAAAGATATTTATGTTGCCCAGTTGTGGAGAACCAAACCAAATGAGGCTTAAGAAAAGTAAGCACTGTGTTATGTCAGAAGGCAGATTTTAGAATGAAACTGAAGTCAGAAAAAATTGAAAATCAGTCTCAACATATTTTGGTGGTACCCAATGAATTCTGTTAGTGTATAGGGAGTGACTTGGTGATTGGTGTGATCTGGCAACAAGCATTTAGAGGTGAACCTATACTGTTTAATCATATGCAGTTTTCTAAACCAATTTTATAAAATAAAAACAAAGTTTTGTATTTCTCAAAAAGAAATATTTGCCTCAAAGGTTGTTGTACTCCTGATAAAAAAGTGGATAAAGAAGAATCCACCCTCAGTAAGGCTAAATCTGAGCACCATCTGACCTTTAATCCCAAAGAGAGTGAGATTTGTTGATGGTGCCATTCAGGTGCTGAAAACTTTCAGAAATTTCCACTCTATAATTTCTTTCTACTTTGTAATAGATGTAAGAAGCTTTATAATAAAATATAAGAAGCAGAGTATGGAAGTGCTCTCTATGGAGAAAAGAAACATTTGCAAAACACACAAACACACTGTGAGTGCACAGTTCCAAGGAAATTCCTTGACTATTGTTTCACCATCTTTTCAAGCTTTTCCCAGAGTGTTATGAGACAGTGATTTCAGGGGACATTGCCTCACTTCTGGTAAGCAAAACCTCTTACACACAAATTAAAACAAGTAGGAGAAAGAGGGAGTGTAGAAAACAGAGACAAAGCAGGATAACAGAACAACAAAATACCTTATATTTATTATGTTTTTCAAAGGTACTATTACCAGGAAACTAAATAAAATAGCATATAATGGAACCATACAAAAAGAATGCTGATCTCATAAACATAAATTTCAGAAGAATGAAATGATTTGAAATAGATACATTCAAAGATAATATAATATTTTTAGTGGATGAAAAGACAACTTTAGAGTAATTGTAGAGGTAACTGTTGGAGGGATGTGCATTTGGACAACACATATGGGAATTCAGGAATTCAAGACCTCTACTTGATTCTCTCCCTTCAAGAAACAGGAGTTGACAGAACCCTACCTTGTCAATCCCTTGAGATGAACCTCAAAGTTGTGGGCTATGTCAACAGAAAACACTGGGAAAATTACACACCTAAAATAATTCTTAGTTAAATATATAGTGAATGGAATAATTTGAGCAGCTTTATGGGGTGGTAAAAAAATGCCATGATTGGAGTTTTCAACAGACAGCAAAAATCCATGGTTAGCTAGTGACATTAATTATATTATAGACTGAATATTTTCAAAACAGACAAAAATGTAACTTCATTCTTCTATCCAACCTTGTTATAACATGTAATCGTTCTTTCTGTTATGGTGGATTCCTTTAGATAAACTTATGACCTTTCTGTCATTCAAAAATGATAAAAATATCTATCATCATTGATTCAGATGGGTCATTCTATACCTCTTGACAGTAGCTTTTACAGACAGTATTGCAAACTGATGTGAATTCCATTTTACCAACTGATGATTTTGTAAGTTTTGACTTTGATGTTGTATTTAAAAGACCATCCTCATATTGACGATCATGTAGATTTTCTCCCATATTTCTTACATGTAGAGTTTTGTATTTACTTAAATTTTGTATTTTATTACAATTCCAGAATTCAAACTATACTTCAAAGCCATAATAATCAAAACAAAACCATATTATTGGAACAAAAACAGACAATCAGACCAATGGATCAGAATTGAATGCCCAGAAATAAAGCAAGACCTGTATAGACAACTAATTTTCGACAAAGGGGAAAAAAACATACACTGAAACAAGGATAGCCTCTTCAATAAATGTTGGGAAAACAGGACCAGAATATGCAAAAAAAAATTGGACCAGGACAACTCCTTCACACCTTGAACAAAAACCAACTCAAAATGGATAAAAGACAGCTCTATGACCTTAAAACCATAAAATACATAGAAGAAAATTTGGGCAAACCTTCCAAGAGCTACACTCCAGAGAGCCCTTTAAGGGACACATA
Source organism: Uropsilus gracilis (assembly GCA_004024945.1). Lineage (NCBI taxonomy): Eukaryota > Metazoa > Chordata > Mammalia > Eulipotyphla > Talpidae > Uropsilus > Uropsilus gracilis. The sequence continues at coordinate 85,565 of PVHY01003165.1, read as the reverse complement.
TACAGTTGGCAAAAAAAGAAGAAAAGCATAAACAGCTGAGACTACATCAAACTAAAAAACTTTTGTACAGTAAGAGAGACAATAACCAAAACAAAAAGAAACCCAACTGAATTGGAGAAAATTTTCAACCTCCATATAAGCAATAAGGGCCTGATAACAAATATACACAAAGAACTCACACAACTTAACAAAAAAAGCAAAGGTCCAGTCAAAAAAATGGGGAAAAGAACTAAATAGACACTTCTCCAAAGAGGAAATACAAATGATCAATAGGCATATTTAAAAAATGCTCTATATCACTAATAATCAGGGAAATGCAAATCAAAACCACACTGAGAAAGCATCATACCAGTAAGAATGACTCAGATATGTATATATAATATATATGAATATATATAATATATAAGAACATATATATTATATCTTATATATAAGAATTCTTATATATAAGAATATATATGATATATATAAGAATATATATATAAACAAGTGCTGGCATGGAATGGATGTGGAGAAAAAGGAACACTCTTATACTGCTGATGGGAGTGCAGCTGATCCAGCCACTATGGACATCTGTGTGGAGGTCCCTCAAGCTACTGAAAATGGTACTGATACTACCACTCAATCCAGAAAACCCACTACTGGGAATCTACCCAAAGATCACAAAAATACTAATTCAAAAGACATATGCACCTGCATGTTCATAGAAGCACTATCTACAATTGCCAGGATATGGAAGCAACCAAAAGCCCCCAAAATGATGAATGGCTGAAAAAGATGTGATATCTCTACACAATGGAATATTATTCGCCAATCTAAGAAGTCAAACTTATGTCATTTGCAGCAACATGGTTGGAGCTAGAAGGAATCATGTTAGTGGAAATGAGCCTAAAAGAAAAAGAGAAATAGAGGATGGTATCACTTATATGAGCTATACAGGGGGAAAAAACAAGCAAATGGACAAGATTAATTAAAAACTGCCAATAGAATTGAAGCATAGACCAAGAGAGGGGGAGAATAGTAAAGGCGGGGGAGAGGGGAGGGTACAAGAAATAAAGATGGTTCACTAGTGACAAGGTGATGGGAGAACCTCGGGGTAGACAATGATATTTTATATGTGTGTGTGTGCAACTAATTATAAAAAAAATAATACAAGATAAAATCATGCCTTTTGTTGCAATATGCATGGAACAAGAAAGGATTATGCTAAAGTGAAATCAATCAGAAAGAAAAAATAAAGTATCAGTGACCTCACTATATTATAGGGAGAATAAAAGGAAAGCTAAGAAAGAATCAGGAAAAATATAAAGCTTGCAGGTAACTCATATCTGAGGCACACAGCCAGGAGAGAAAAGAGAGGGGGTCAAAGCAAAGGAAGGAAGAGCACAAGGGACTAAAGTGACAGTTCACCTGTGCCTGTGGTGGTGGGAGAATGATGGAGACTACATGTGGGGGCAATGATGTTAAAAAAAAATTTTTTTTAGAGCTAAACACACTAAAGACATACTACAAACAAACCGTTGTATTTTCCATGCACATCCAGGGTTGTCTTGCTCTGAAATTCAATTCCATTTGAATATTTTATATAACAGCACTTTGTCACTACTTCATTTGAGAGTAAATTATTCGAAATGGTTCACCATTTGAACCAGTTTTGACTTCAGTTGGTCCTAGAAAAGGAAATAGAATGAGTGTATAAACAGCAAGTAAAAAAGTCTAGTTGTTGCTTCCTCACTCAGAGTGAAATTTGATTGCCCTTTAGTGGCATAAAATTAATGAATGATTTGTTGCTTTGTAGTAGTAGTAGTAGCAATCAAATGGTATTTACACATTTTCAGAAAATGTGCAATTTTATTAGACATTATATATACCACCCAGTTAAAATTAAATTCATGACTGGAAAATTCATATCATCATATTCTTTTTAATAATTTGGGCCAATAAACACAAATGCAGTGACATTCCAGATAACTAGGTATGGTCATTAAGTCAACTCTGCAGGAAAATAGCATACAGTAATAGGGAATGTAATTGCAGGATTTGGTCTCAAGGTATTTACCAACAGTACCAAATACCCACTGTACTCAGAAATTCTGCTTATGCCCAAAAGGCTTAGTTAATCTCCAGAGGTCAAACTAAGTATTGGAATTGACTTATTTTTTGTTCACAGTTCACATTTTCTGAATGTGACTGAAATGCAGAGATGAACTTACGCTGAAAGTTCATTTCTGTTGAGGGAAGATATTTTTGAATGTGCTCTGGTGAGTTTCTTTAGCTTTATAAAAAAAAAGATTACACAGAATATGTTGCTTATTTTGAGTGGGTAAGATAACCAGCTACTGCCATTTATCTGTTAAAACATGAAATAATATGTATGAGTTATGATTTTTAATGGAAATTAGGAATCTAGATGAGAACATTGTAAACACCTGTATCAGAATCATTTTATGGGTGTAATTCCCATCTCCCTGACAATGGTTTTCTGTATATAACTAACATTGATGTGATTTAGTGTGAATGTTCCTTTATTCATATATGTTGGTTCCTGTAATAGTAACTTCAAAGAGATTTGGGGTGTTTCCCACATCAATAATCACAGGTAATTGTTGAAACATGGTAGAAATATTTATAATTTAAGAACAGAGAGATCAAATATTTTGAGAGTAAGTTAGATACATTTTCTGTCTTCATAAAAGATCAACAGAAATCATAGCAAAAGATTGAAAGACAGTAATAAGAAATGTCCTTTTTTAATAACTACTCTCTACAACCTTCTTATTGATTCCAATTCTTAGGGAAAAATCTGAAGAAAAGAAAAATCTGGAATGGATTTGTCAAAGGTAAATCTATTTTAAGACAAACTGAAAAATGTCCTGAAAATAAATACAACTGCTAAATATTGCTAAATGCATATTAATACATTTACAGAAGACATTTGTTGTGTTTTAAAAGTATCGTATCCATGTAAACATTAGACTGTTTAAAAACATCAATATTTGAAACATCAATGTTCATGTAGAACTGTGGCAAACATGTTGAATTCTGAGCTCTCCCCCTTGTTATAGCACAGAGAATAATTTGGAGATAATGAAATCATAGAATTAGAGATGTAAAGCTAATGTGAAAATTTGACCTACCATGAGGAATTTTATTGAAGAAAAAATGTGGCCATCATTATATTCATAAACTGATACTCATAAAAGACAAAATATTCTAAAATAATATTTTAGAGCCTGCATAAGAAACACTTAAGTTCCCTGGGTTATCTCTTGCTTCTCTACTTTGTATCACAGTTAATTCACATTGTATTAAGTAAATCAGATAGATATTATAAGCATGAGTGTATGAACTCTATAAAACTTTTAAAATAAAAATTCAAAGTATCTATTCATAATCAAAAGATTATAGGTTTTAAAATATATTAACTACATTTACATTTATTCTTTCCTTTGATAGAAATGGGAATAATCAAATTTATTATCTTTACCCATGTTTCCATGAACAAGTATAAATCATTTAAGTTTGCTCTACATGATTATTAGTAATAGAGACCTACTTGCAAATCTATGGTGAAGTGGAATTTCTTCAGTGACTTCATTGAGTACAAAGAGGATTAGGTGGTTAAATAATATAATTTGTAATGGTTCTTATTTTGTTTTGTAGCCAATATAACTGGAAAACTAAAAGTACTATGGCTAATTTCACCATGAGTGGTTTTCTTCTGGTGGGATTTTCTACCCAGCCTGAGCTAGAACTCCTCCACACTTCTCTGCTCTTAGTCTCATACATGGTGGCCTTAACTGGCAACATCCTTATTATCACAGTGACCTCCACAGACAATAGTCTCCACTCACCCATGTATTTCTTCCTGAAGCATCTCTCCTTCCTGGATCTGTGCTACATCTCTGTGACTATACCAAGGTCCATTTACAACTCCTTCACGCAGAATGGCTACATTTCCCTTGGGGAATGCATAGTGCAGTGTTTTGCTTTCATTCTTTGTACTTGTGCTGAATTGTCCATGCTCACAGTGATGTCTTATGATCGCTACGTTTCCATCTGCTTTCCCCTGCGTTACCAGATCATCATGGATAACCGCACCTGCGTTCATGGAATCCTAGGTGTCTGGATCAGTGGGGTCATATCTGGAACCATGCAAATAGCTGCCACGTTCTCCATGCACTTCTGTGGTCCCCATGTTATTCACCAATTCTTCTGTGACATCCCCCAGCTAATCAAACTCTCTTGTTCTAATGAGTATACAAGAGATCTTGGGGTCACTGCATTTATTGCAGTTGTGTCCTTTCTTTGCGTCCTTTTTATTGGACTATCCTACACACAGATATTCTCTACTGTGCTGAAGATGCCATCTGCTGAAGGCAGAGCTAAAGCCTTCTCCACTTGCATTCCCCACCTTGTTGTCATCATATTATTTATTTCAACGGGTTCCTTTGAGTTTCTCAGGCCACCTTCAGACTCTCCAAGTGCATTGGATGTTTTTCTCACTATCATGTACACAGTTGTACCCCCAACACTCAACCCCATGATCTACAGCCTGAGAAATCAAGCCATAAAGGCAGCTCTAAAAAAGGTTTTCCAAAGAAGAAAAACTGACTTCTTTTGTTGATGCTTGTTTTTAATTTTTGGTTTAGAAGAAATTAAAAATTTATCGGAAAACTAGACTTAAGTAAATTAAGTGAAAATTAATGTGTTTATGAAAAAATCTGAAGCCAGTGGACAGCTTCCAGGTATTCTGGAAAAGCTGCCCAAATTACAAACTTTTCTATAAGGATTTATATAATTTGCAAGGGAAACATGTACTACTCGAGTCTAGTGTATGTTAATGTATCTGTAAGGTGGTCTGTGCATTGAGGAAGACAAGGAAGATGTTCATTTTTGACTATTTAAAGATTTATCTTCAGGAATCTGGGAGATGTAGCTCTACCATAATCTTTTACATCTCTTTCTTGAGTTAGGAATTTGTCCAGAGGGAGCTGTTTCCAAAATGCTGATTTTTCAGGAGTGATAACCACTGACACTTCAGGCCAGCTACCTCTTAATTCTGGACTTGGGGTCTCGTATGGAGCTTCAAAGAGGGGACTTCAAATCCTTCACTTAGGTTAACCTGATTGAATACCACTAACCAGAAATTCAAAGCTAAATAGACAAGTGAGCATAAGAAAAGTCATCTAGCATGTCTTTTTGAATAACCCAATTACTCACCACATGTAGTCTATAAGCATTACTCCCGCAAACACAGAAGATTAAATTCTCTGTTCATAAATGTCCCCTTATCCCCTGTTATGACCCTCAAAAAAGAAGCCTATCTGCACTAACTTGGCCTCAAATTCTTGAAGCTGAAAACAAAATCTCCTTTTCCAAATTTGAAAGAATTTTAATTCTCATCTTTAACTACAATCTTTTTTGCAATTACACTGTAAAAATTACACTGTGAAAAAAAACAACAGTGCATCCTGTTTTTCAAGATTTTGTGATTTTAGACGACAGATGTGTCCTTCAGATTTTTTTCATTCTTCCAGAGTATTCCATATAATACTTCATACAAATATTTGAGAGTTTTTGATGACTCTAGAGACATTTCTAATGTTCTTCCAAAAATACATCACTATGAGTAAGATTATGTTTTAAGTATTTGAATTTAGCAAGGTAACTCTAACTCATTTGTTTGGTTTTCCAAAATATTAAGAATTAATTTGTCAATTAATAGTTGAAAATGAACTTATTTTATTTTTAAATTTATTTATATATAAATTTCACATCACTGTAATCCCAAAGATTCATCCCCCTTATCCTCCCCATCATTCCCCCCAATCCCTCCTGCCCAAAGTTGTGTGCTTCAGTTTGGTGCTTAGATTGTTTTGATTTTTCCTCATGCCATATATTAGTGAAACCATTTGGTTTCTGTCTTTTTCTTTTTGTATTTTCAACTATTTTAACTGATATGTTTTCCATTTAATCTTAATAGCCATCTTTATATAAAAACCTGCTAAAAGTTTGGGTAATTTGACTTCTAAAACCCAACTAGTTGGGTAATTTTAGGAAGTGAATTAATATTAAATATACCATGCAATATATAATAATATATCAAACTTGATATTTATTTCTCTTCTATTGTTAGGTCTATAGCACATTTAGGGAAATTTAAGTGCTACTTTTAATATTTTTGTAAACTAATGATGAATATAGGATGAAATCTTGAGCCTAGATGTTTTATTGATACTTCCACGTGCATTATAAACATAACTTTTCTTTCTCATTTCTTTTGAGATAACATTGATTAACAACATTGTATTAGTTTCAGGAGGACAGCCTTGTACCTCATATCATATGCCACACAGGTAACACCTCCAGAGGCCTAGTTATCACCCAGCATTGTTGTAACCATATTTCTGTTGTCATGAAATAAGGGACTTGTTTAATTTTGTGTGTTTCATTTCTTTGCTTCTTCATATTTCACACAGAGTAAAAACATAGTGTTTAAATTTTCTCTCTGACTTGCTTCACTTAGCATAGTCTCCTTAAGTCCCTTCCTGTTGTTTCAAAATACTTCATCTTTTCATAATGACTAAGTTGTTTTCCATGTGTTTATTATATATGCTATACATGGTATAATAATTGTATATAATGTCTATATATTGTATATATAGATATATAATATTTACCTATATATAAATATATCACATCTTTTTTATTTATCACTCATTGACAATCACGTAAGATATTCCTAACTCTCAGCTATTTAAATAGTGCTGCAATCAAGATGCATATATCTTTTAAAATTGGTGCTGTTCTAGTCTTTTTTTCCTTCCATGGCTTGAGTTTATTTTATTTATTATTTTTTTAATTTTATTTTTATATTTTTAATTGATTGCACAAATATATATTTTGCATTGTTGTCTACCCTGAGGATCTCCCATCACCTTGTAACCTACAAACCACCATCTTAATGTCCTGTGCTCATCCTTCCCCTGATTTCACCCTCCTCCCTCTCTCTTGCTCTTTGGTTCAGTTCTGTTGACAGTTTGCTTTAAATTTTCCATTCTTTTGTTTGTTTTCCATATATCTTGCATATAGGTGAGATCGCCCAGTATTTCTCTATTTCTCTGACTTATTTTTGCTAATATGATTCTTTCTAGGTCCATTCATGTTATCATAAGTGCATCACATTTGTATTGATGAACAATATTCCATTGTGTACATATACCACAACTTTTTGATCATTTGTCCTTTGGAACATTTGGATTGTTTCCATATCCTGGTTATTGTAAATAGTGCTGTTATAAACATCTGAGTACAGGTGCCCTTTTGAATTGGTGTTTCCGCATTCTTTGGGTAGATTCCCAAAAGCGGGATTGCTGAATCGAATGGTAGTTCCATTTTCAGACGTTTAAGGATCGTCCATACAGCTTTCCAATATGGCTGGACCAGTTTGCATTTCCACCAACAGTGTAGAAGTGTTTCTTTTTCTACACATTTACACCAGCACTTGTTAACCCCCCCCCATTTTTTTTCTGTTTGATACAGTTCATTCTTACCAGTGAAGGATGATCTCTCACTGTGGTTTTGAGTTGCATTTCCCTGATTATTAGTGATATTGACCATTTTTTTCATATGCATATTGACCATTTGAATTTCCTCTTTGGAGAAGAGTCTTTAAAGCTCTTCTCTCCATTTTTTGACTAGGATTTTTGCTTCACTTTTGTTAAGTTATGTGAGTTCTTTGCGGACCTTTGCTGTCAGACCTTGTCAGTTTAGTGGAGTGCAAACTCATACTCTTTGATTAAAACCAAGATCAGGGTTTCTAGATAATGTATTTTATCTATTTTTAACTTATTGAGGAAACTACATATTTTGTTGAGTAGCTACACAAATGTACATGGATATTTTTCTCTATCTTCTCATCACTTATTTTTTTCTTATCTCCTGGATAATTAATAATCTTCAAAGTGTCTGTGATGTATCGGTGTGACTTTGATGTGCACTTCCTACAACAAGAGAATTGAACATCTTTTCATGAATAGGTTGGGTATTTTGTTTTTTCCCTATAGAGAAAAGTTTACTCAGATTCTCTAACCATTTTTAATAGATTGTTTTATTAAATGTTGAATGTGCAAGTTAATTATATTTTAGATTTTAACCCCATGTCTGTTATACAGTCTGTATCATCCCATTCATTAACTTGACTTTTTCTTCAAATCATGGTTTCTTTATTTGCCCAGAAACTCCTTAGGTTAATGTTGTGCCATTTGTTTATTTTTATTTTTATTTCCCTTGATATTGGGGACCAGACCTCAGAGTCATCATTAAGGTTGTTGTCAGTAAACTCATTGTTTTATTTCATGTATTTTGTTTCAGTTTATCACTAGAGTTGATGTGAATGAGTTTATAGTTTATTCTTTGATCCCATTTATTTCAAAAATTTCAAGTTTTTAATCTATTTTGAATATAGTTTGGTGTGTAGGGTGATATCACAGTATAATTAGATTCTTTGGCAGATGGATTTCCAATTTTACCAGTACTTTTTATTGAAGATATTTTCCCATTTTCTTTTGTATATTCCTGGTTCAGTGTCATAAACTAGCTAAGATATAAGTGTATATATGTGAGCTCCCTGTGCTGTACCTTTGACTCTTGTCCCTGCTGTTATTATAGTATTATACTGTTTGGGCTGTTAAAACTTTGGATTGTGTTGCTTGAAGCCAGGAACGTGTTCCCTCCATTTTTGTATTTTCCCCTCAGTATTCCTTTGGTCATGTACAATCTTTTGTGGCCCTCAACAACTTTTATTTGTTCATTTTTTGTGTTAAATACCATTGAAATAGCGCTTGCATTTATTTATTTTTTAATTTTTAAAATAATTTATATATGAATTTCACATCTCTGTGATCTCTGGGGTTCACCCCCCCCGACTGTTCCCACCCTATCCCATACCCCCCAGGTTGTGTACTTCAATTTGGTTGTTGGCTTGTTTTGACTTTTCTTCATGGATTTTTGTTTATCTTTCCCATGTCCCATATAGTAGTGAAACCATTTGGTTTCTGTTTTTTTCTTTTTGACTTGTTTCTGCTAATATGAATTCTTCTAAGTCCATCAATGTTATCATAAAATCATCTAATTTGTCATTTTTAACTGATGAGTAATATTCCATTGTGTATATATACCACATCTTTTTCATCCAGTCATCTTTTTGGGACATTTTGGTTGCCTCCATGTCCTTGCAGTTATAAATAGTGCTGCAATAAACATCCAAGTACAGGTGTCCCTCGGGTTAGGGAGGGTCTGGTGCTCCAACACACTTAACCAGGGACTGCGGTTTGATGCTGGGAACGCAAGGGGGAAAGAATGCTTACCTCAACAAGGCTCACCTCGGCAAGTGGGAGAGCATGCTCAGGGCTCACTCCTGTTGCCCCGGGTTAGCATTTAATGAGCATATAAGTTTTGGAAAGATGGCCATTTGAACAATGTTAAAATCCTTGAATGAAAAAATTCTTAGAGACCTACTTGTTCATGGAGAATGGCAACATAAGGATATAGGATAAACAGAAAGGGAAGTTGGAGGGAAGAAACAAGAACTATTCAGAAAATATAGAGAAAAATATTCTAAGCTTGGGAAAGTGTAAATGCGTAAGTTCATACAGCTAAACTAATATGTAGTCATCTAAATGTGATAATGTGACATAATTAGAAATTTGTAGTTGGTTTTTGTCCTCTGTTCCTGTTACAAAGTATCCAAATCCATGTCATTGCACAGTGATACCAGTGAGAAGAGCATCTTGACATCATTTATAAGTGTTTTTCAACCACAGTAGACTTTATGTTGATAGCGTGACTCATTGTGGGCACTTGAGCAAATTCAGGATGGTAGTTGTCTGGCAGAGAATCTACCATGTGACTAGAGGGTTGAAATAGAGTTGTTATGCTCAGCTTCCCTCTGACCTTCACAGAGAAGAGAGATTTAATCTTGTGCTAACGGCCAATAACTGATAATGTAATCAATCTTGGCTAATATGGCTATCAATGAACCTTAAAATCTGGAATTCAGGGGATTCGGGGTTATTAAACTCAAGGAGGTGCTGGGAGAGTGGTGAGAAAAGAAGGCAAGAATACTCTCCACAAATCTTGCCCTGAGTGTCTTTATATTGATGTTTTGTATTCTCTCTAATAAATGACCCATGGTTAGAAATGTACCATTCTGAGTTCTGTGAGGTAGTCAAGGAAAATACTGGGTAGAAGAGGTAAGAGTTAATAGTAGATCAGAAATATAGGGAACTGGACATTAGTTGGTGCCTGGTAAAGGCAGGAAGGGGTGGTATCATGCATGGGCTGATCTGAGTCTGGTTTAATAACTGTAGTAGTGTTGGGGAGAAAAAAAGATACCACATCTTTGGTGTCATGAATGTGAGTACAAAGAGAGCAGGATAGATCACTGAAGAAATAGCTTCATAAATTGCAAAAAATTTTACAAGTTTAAATGCTACATTCAGCTGGTCATGGTGGGGCATGCCTATAGGTGGCAGCCTAGGAAGCCACGGATGGGGCTAGGGATCTTGGTTCGAGTCCCGCTGGGGGCACAAAGTGAGACCTAGTCCCGAAAAAACAGCTGGGCTTGGTGGTACGTGCCTGTAATACCAGCTACCTGGGAAGCTGAGGCTGTGGATTGCTTGAGTCTGTGGTACCCCGGGCAACATGAGCCTGCAGTCTCACAGGCAAAAATAGCGAGATCTAGTCTCAAAAAAAAAAAAAAAAGTTCTGCTCTTAAAAAAAAAAAAGACATTCTACAGTACAGGAAAAACAGTTTAAATTAAAGAACGTCTATTATTGACATTAAACATAAAAGTTTATAAATATCTCCTTTTCAGATAATGAGATGTGTTTAGAAATAATAATGCTAGTTATAAATTAAGTCAATAAATGTATTTAGTAGAAGAGAATTTAGTAGGAGAGAATAGTCATTGTTTTGATTTACATAAAGTATATTCTCAATGATTTGATCCAATAAATAAAAATGAGCTAAAAATCCATGTAAATATGTACAATTATTAAATCATCAGCAGGAAACTACTCTACAGATACAATCAATATAATTAAAGATTTGTTCCCAAGGTATTTAAGGAAAACAAGTACCCACAGGAATCACTAACTCTACATATACCAAAGAGGTTTAATAGCCTAAATTCCAGTGGTAAAGAAGTGTTGAAAATGACTTATTTTTCCTTAAAGACCAGATTTTTCTGAATGAGACTGAATTCAGAGACCAGGATTTGGAGCTAAATGTCAGCTGCTTATACTAATGGATACTCCTTTTTGAGGAAAGAAGTTCTTGAATATCCTCTTGTGAGTTTCCCTATGTTCTAGAAAGACAGATTATAAAGAACAATGGAAAGTACATGAATTACTGATTTGAGTGGGTGAGTCAGTGATTGCTATTAGAGTTATAAAATATGAAATATTATGGATAAACCTTGATTATTTTCATGGGAATAGGACTCTGGGAGAAACATTGTAAATTTCTTCCATTCCAGAATCATTTTATGGAGGATAAATACCACCTCCCTAGCAATCTCTTTCTTTATCAAACCACCATAGAGGTACTTTAGTGTGAATGAATGACAGGATGACAATACCCTTGTGTTCGTAGTTTTCACTGACCCTTTCTATAGTGACTTCTCCACATAGGCAATCAGAGATAAATTGTTCAAAAGTGGTAGTTAAATTTAAAAATTGAGAAAGGATCAACACTTTAATATTTTCCTTGTTCACAATATCAAGAACAGAAAGAAATCGTAGGTAAAGATAAATGAGCACCTAAGAGACCATACTTCTTGTCATCGACAGTCATCCAGTCTTCTGAGTTCTTCTGACTCTTAGGAGAAATGTGTGAGATAGAGAAAATTCAAGAGTACTCTGGAATGGACATGCCAGTGGCCAAATTTTAAGAAATATACATGAAGAAGACTTGCAGCAAAATTAGCTGTAACAGTAAATGATTGTATCTTAATATGTTTAGCAAAAAATTGTTATGTTTTGAGAACATTATATATATATTTCAATTGTAAACATTAAATATTTTAATATTTAAAGCCAATAATAGTCATCTAAAGCTGTGATAGAGGTGAAAATTTTGAATGCTGCCATATTTTTTATACAACTGTGAATAAGTTGGGAGGCAATGAAATAGTGGAATTAATGTAAAATTCTGGATTTGCACAATAATTTGAAATGTCGTTGAAGAAGGAAATTTACCATCTTCACTTTCTTCTTTAAATTAATATCTCACAAAGAACAATAGACCATAATACCTAAGAAACAAGGAAAGAGGTACATCAGATGCCTTCAGTTTTTCCTACTTTATACTTGGTATTATGTACAATTTTGGCCATGCTATATTTATTATTGGGTATTTATAATCTATACACAACAAAGTTAGATTAGACACTGCACATGCTCACACATGAACCATCATGGTTTGTATAAATTACAATTATGTATGTGTTCATATACATATACAACCTTAAAAATAATTATATATATTTTGCGAGTCTGTAAACATGTGAGATTTTAAAGATAAAAACAAAACTGCATTTAATTCCAGTATATCAATACCGTATGTATTACTAACAGTAGATTTAAATGAATGGAAAAAATAATATATTTTTGGGTAAATCAAGCAATATTTCCACCATATAAAATTAAGTTTTCTTTTCAAAGAAAAATAAGCATGAAAGAAAAGTAAAAGGGACATTATCCATCATATAAAACTGAAGATTCTAGAAACTCCAGAATCCTCACCTGGTTAAGTTTCAATCACAGGAGACAATATCTAGATGAGTAACTGTGTCATTATAATCCTTAGATATCAGGTATCTTCACAATCTCACTTCAATATTGTATGAAACAAAGTTATCTGCTTTGATAGTATTTTAATATTCTAGTGAAACATGCACACATGTTCACACATACATGTAGAGAGAACAAGGCTGAATCAATTTTCAACTAAGATTTACCTGGCTTGGGCAAGGAACTCCCTCATTTGTGCTAAATCATCTTCTTTAATCTTAATCAATCTCTCCATAAAATTATAAAGCATACAACAGAAACTGGTAACATCATCACCCTCCACGACTAAGAAAATATTTACAGATCATCCATGGAGGTCATGCTATAAAACTAAAATGGAGGATTCTTTTCCTTCTGTATCTCTGGTTAGGTCAACAAATCTATAAACTGACAATAAACACAATCATTCCCTCATCATGCAGAAATAAGTACTGCTATTCTGTATTTTATTTCTATATTCTCTTTATTCTTTGCTTCTTTTATTTCTGTATATAGATCTTGAGAACATAGATGTTTATATCTTGCTCATATGTCATCTAAACAATTAGTAGGTCCCATAACATGGGTGGACCTAGAGGGATTCATATGCAGAAATAAGTCAGAAAGAAACAAACCATATGTTCTCTCCCATAGATGAAATATAGTAATAACAAACAAAGGCCAAGAAAAGTCAAAATAAGCTAACATCACAACTGGGGCAAGCAACTAAGGAGGGGTTGGGAGGAGGGAGAAATCAGGGAAAGGAGGAGTATGAGACCAAGATGAAGGTTCACAGATGATAAGGTGGAGGGAGAACCCTGGGGTTACATGCCATAATGTAACAAAATGTAATATATTTATATATATGTAAATATGTAAACAACAAAATAAGCATAGAAAAGAAAAAATTAAAAAAACTTCATTCAGATAATTTTTAAGACGATGTAAAATATTATCATGAAAATAATATTCAGATACATTTTTAGTAGTTGCCAGTATTTTTTGCTGCTGAAGTAATTTTAATGGAAACATTTTATATACATTTTATATTTATATTTTCAATGAAGTGCCTTTGTTCTACATTCTTGCTAATTGACACTATGGAATTTCTCCCCTCAGATGTGGTTACTGTGGTTCTTCTAACACCAATTCAACTTCAATTCTCTGCTAGAGTTCACTGTGCTCTTTCTTTTCCTCTACCTCCATTCCACTCCTGAGTGCTTCATATCTGTAGTCAACTTTGAAATGCTGGTTTATTTATTTATTTTAAATATAATATATATATTTCAAATTATATATATTATATATATATTCCCTGGGGTTTACCCACCACCTCCCCTTCCTGCCCACTCCTACCCATCCCCTTGCATCCAACTGAGTACTTTAGTTTGGTTGTTACCTTGTTTTGACTTTTCCTCCTGGTCTTTTTTGTGTTTTTCCTATATCCCACATATTAGTGAAACCATGTGGTTTCTGTCATTTTCTTTCTGACTTGTTTCTGCTAATATGATTTCTTCTAGGACCATCCATTTAGCTCAAATTCATTAAATTTGTCAGCTTTAATTGAAGAGAAATATTCCATTCTGTATATATACTACATCTTTTAAAACCATTTGTTTGTTTTAGGACATTTGGGTTGTTTCCATGCCCTTGCAATTATAAATAGTGCAGCAATAAACATCCGAGAGCAGGTGCTCCTTTGTGTAATTACTGAGGTCTCCTTCAGGTAGATTCCCAGAAGAGTGATTGCTGGGTCAAATGGTAGTTCCATTTTCATTAGTTTGAGGGTCCTCCACACTGCTTTCCATAGTTGGTAGACCAGTTTCATTCCCACCAGCAGTGTAAGAGTGTTCCTTTCCACATCCATGCCAACACTGTTACCTGTTTTTTTGATGTTGACCCTTCTTACTGGTGTAAGGTGGGATCTCATTGTGCTTTTGATTTGTATTTCCCTGATTGCTAGTTATGTTGAGCATTTTTTTCATATGCCTGTTGGCCATTTATATTGCCTCTTTGGAGAAGTATCTTTTTAGTTCTTCCCATTTTTAATCAGACTTCTTGTTTTTGCTAAGTTGTGTGAGTTCCTTATGGATCTTTGTTATCAAATCCTTATCACTTTTGTGGAAGGCAAAATTTTTTCCCATTTGGTTGGGTTTCTTTTTTTTTTATTGTCTCTTTTGCTGCACAGAAGCTTTTTAGCTTGATGTAGTCCCAACTGTTTATGTTTTCTTTCATTTTTTTTTGCCAGCTTTAGAGGTCTCCAGAAATGGATTTCTGAAGTGTAATCATGGAGGGTTTTGCCCAAGTTTCCCTCTATGTATTTTATGGTTTCAAATCTTACATCCAAGTCTTTTATCCATTTTGAGTTGGTTTTGTACATGGTGTGAGGGAGTTGTCTTTGTTCATTTTTTTTTGCATGTCTTGATCCTGTTTTCCCAGCACCATTTATTGAAGAGGCTATCCTTGTACCAGTGTACATTTTTGTCAAATATTAGTTGACTATATATATATATATAAAACCATATATATATATTTATTTCAGGGCACTAATATCTATTCCATTGGTCTGATTATCTTTTTTTCTATCAGTACTGACTGTCTTAATTGTTATGGTATTGTAGCATAATTTGAAGTGTGGGATTATAATACCTCCATTCCCCTTTTTTTCTGGAGTCTTTTTTATATTTGATATCTTTTGTTATTCCAGATGAATTTCAGTAGTTTTTGTTTTAACTCTTTAAAAAACAACATTGGAATTTTTATTGGGATTGCATTGAATCTGTAGATTGCTTTTGGTACAATAACCATTTAAATAAATCAATCACTTAACTGATTTTATTTTCCATTGTTATTTAATTATTTTATATTTTTGGTAGTGTTATGACAGTAAAGGGTTTTCTTTCCCCACTGTGTGTCACCATTGTCCTCCTTCCACCAAAGCACTAGTGGTTCTTCCCTTTTCTATTGTGTTCTTCCCCATTCTCGGGTTTCCAACCCACCCCATCCTCTGCATTCCCTCTAAAAACCTAATATCAATGATCAGTTTTCGGAGGTTGGTTTTATAATTTATACTTGAACCTTTTTTCTTTGTTTCTATATACCCCCACAGAAGAGAAAAATATCTTTGTTCTTCTGGCTTATTTCACTTTCAACAATCACTTCCAGCTCCATCCATTTACCATGAGAGGGTTACTTTGAATGTTGAGCAGTACTTCATTGTATAGTCTTGATCCACTGGTCTGTTTATGAGCATACAGGCTATTGTAAAAATAATAAGTGAGCACAATGTGTAAATTCTAATTATCCATGTGATGTATTTAAAATCTCCTCTAAATTAAAGTTATATGGCTTAAGATACAGATTGTATCTTAAGATTGTATCTTCAAGATTTTTGGTATCGCTGACTCTTTTCCAGAAAGCATGCATAAATTTAATCATACTGTTTACGTGTTTTAAGCTTTATCTTATTTATTTTTATTAAAAAAGTATCATATTCATTATTTTTCAATAGTATGAATTTTATTGTAGTGACTGGTTTATACTGCATATTATTTTGGGGTATACATTCAATCTCTTCAGAGGTATGTTACAACTAAAAGTCTTCATAATTAACAGTATTTTTTTTTTTTGCATCCTAACTAATGTATTGGGGACAGAAATTATATTTCAAGCTTGATTCATGTTATGTTTAAGAATTATAGGATAGGCTTTTTTTCCAAGTGTTTCATTTTCTTACCAAAGCCTATGGGAAAAAGTCTGTTCTTTTCCATTTCCTTTGGAAAAGTAGCATCTATCACATCAAATTTTATGCTAATGATTATATATCAAATTTTTGCACATTTATTATACATTGCATGATATATAATTTTTACTGAGAAAATAATTATGTAATAAAAGAGAAATTATGAGGAATTTCTTCCTCTAACATATAAAATTGTAAGGTGGCAATAATAAAACCATTGTGGTTGTAGTGGTGCATGAATAGATTAAGTGATGGATGTAAAGAACTAGGGTTCTAAAAACACTTGAAATTATGAATGTTTGAACCATATACAACCTATTAAAATAAATTAAGCTCTGATGTTCCTTAATCCCATTAATAAAATTATACATTTTAAAATATCTTAATTTTATTACATATATTCACATTTCCCTTTATTGAAATGGGCAATATTAAGATTTGAATCTTTGTGCATGTTTTCACACTGAGTAAAAGTCTTTGAAAATTGTTCCACATGATTATCAGTATAAGAAGAACTTCACATTGATGGTCAGGTGGGGATTTCTTCAACCGAGTTCTTCCTCACTTCATGAAGCTTAGGGTGATTTAGGTGGTTAGGTAAATTTCCAAATGTTGTCCTCTTGTCTTGCAGTTGACATCATTCAAAAGTTAGGACTGACAATGAATAACTTCACTCTCAGTGGGTTTCTTCTAATGGGATTTTCAGAGAAACCTGAACTAGAACTCTTCCATGCTTCCCTGTTCTTAATCATATACATGGTGGCATTAACGGGCAACATCCTCATTATCACCACAACCTCCATGGACAGTAGTCTCCATTCACCCATGTATTTTTTCCTGAAGCATCTCTCCTTCCTGGATCTGTGCTATATTTCTGTGACTGTGAGAAGGTCTATTTATAGCTCTTTCATACAGAGTGACTACATTTCCCTTGGGGAATGCATAGTGCAATATTTTGCCTTTACTCTCTGTGCTTGTGCTGAGATGTCCATGCTCACAGTGATGTCCTATGATCGCTACATGGCCATCTGCTTTCCACTACGCTATGAAATTATCATGGATGCCAGCACTTGTGTTAATGGAATCCTAGGTGTCTGGATCAGTGCAGTTATTTCTGGAGCCATGCACACAGTGGCCACTTTCTCCATCCAATTCTGTGGTTCCCACGTCATCCACCAGTTCTTCTGTGACATCCCCAGCTCTTTAAACTCTCTTGTTCTAATGAGTACATTAGAGAGCTTTGGGTCACTGGATTCATTGCACTTGTGTCCTTTTTTTGTGTCACCTTTATTGGACTGTCCTACTCAAAGATATTCTCTACTGTGTTGAGGATGCCATCTGCTGAGGGCAGAGCTAAGGCCTTTCCCACTTGCATTCCCCATCTCATTGTCATCATTTTATTTGTTTCAACCAATATCTTTGAATATTTCAAGCCACCTTCTGACTCTCCAAATGCACTGGATGCTTTTCTCACTATCATGTACACAGTTGTGCCCCCAACACTTAACCCAATGATCTACAGCCTGGGAAATCAAGCCATAAAAGCAGCTTTAAGTAAGGTTTTCCAACGAGGACAAGCCTGATTCTTTTGTTGAGGAATATTTGTTAATTCTTGGTTGGGAAACAAATTTGAAATATATCTAGAAAATTGTTAGCATAAATAAATTGATACAAACAAAAATTATGGTTTCTGAGAGAATTGAAACTGGTGATTGTGGAAAAACTGCCTGAATCTCAAGTTTCTCATGAGAGCTATAAATAATTTGCAAAGGCTCATGTCAGTGTTCTATGTAGTTGTTTCCTGTTGATCTTATCAATCCTTTGAGAAAAACTTGGAAGTTGTTAAAATGGATCCTTTTGTGCTTTGTGTTCAAGGAAATGGATGTTTTAGAGTGCTTATTAACCATGAAGTCTGTCTCTCTTTGACTTTACTATTTTTTCCAGAAGTTGCATTTCTAAATGATTTTTCACACTTCAGTTTTGCTGACACAATTTCTTCAGCACAGACCAACTCCTATCAACTCTGTAACTAGGCCATTCAATTGTTAACTATTTAGTTGTTAACTCTGGCAACCAAATGCAAACTACCCAAGCCAGAATTCGAGGCTACATGGAAGTGTGTTTAGAGAAATTGCTCTTTATTGTTATAAATATCTAATATTTTGCTTATTACTTAAATGTGACAAAAGTAATAAGAATATTCACGCATATAGTTTATAGCCATTATACCTGCAGACCAACTAGATCAAACTCCACAAAGCCAGGCATGAGAAAACAAAATCTATAAATTTAAAGCACATCGAAGTTTCTTCCCTTAACATACCCATCTTGAAAAAGGAGAACAGCAAAGTAAGATTCTTTACATTTTTTTTTTAATTACATTGGAGGTGGGATAACTAATAGTTATCCATGGGATGATGAGAATCCCTGACTCTCAGCACCACTGGCCTGTCCATTTACAACTCCTTCACAAAAATAAGCTCCATTTACCTCTGGGAATGCATAGTGTAGTGCTTTACTTTCATTCTCTGTGCTTGGATTCATGCTTACAGTGATGTCCTTTGACGACTGTGTGACCATCTGCTTTCCCTTGCACTATGAGTTTATCATGGATGCCTGCACCTGTGTTCACAGAATCCGAGGTATCTGGATCAGTGGGGTCATTTTGAAGCTGTTGCTCCAACATGGGCAGCGTTAAAATTTAGGCATTGCTGTCATTTGCTGTGTCTGAAAACCACAGAAGTAAAAGATGGCCTAAAAGGGATAAGGGTAGTTCTTTCTTTTACTTTGTTGCCAATCCCACAAGGGGAGGAGAAAATGAAGCACCAAGAGGGGGTGTGAGGGGAAATTGAGTCTCTGGTTTTCAGGAAAAAAAAAAGAGATAAAAAGAAAGGAGCAGACTGAAAGGGGGGGGGGCACACAGACTTTGGGAAGATGAGACATGAGAATGGTGGACCAGTGAAGAGTAACCTGAGTGACATGGCTGGGCAGAAGCCCCCTGGAAGAGTGAGCTGGTGGTAGCAAGGAGCCATGATGGCTGGCAAGAAAAGTAGCTGGTATAGAGTGTGATACTGCAGTAAGGTGGCATGGAAAACTGGCACCTGGAATTAGCCAGGGATTTGGAAACTTGATTTTCACATCAGCCTTTGTTGAAAAAGTTTGAAGACCCTTGGCATAACAGAGCAGCTTGGATGCTGGAGAGAGAAGAAACAAAGAGAAGACACTGGAGAAAGACTGGGCTTTGCAGAATGCCTGCCTCAGGTTTGGAAGGGCAAAGGGGCATCACCATGGACATATATCTTTGGGACCTTTGGAACTAAAAATGATTGGGGTAAGATAACTGGCCACTTGTGACTGTAAGGACTTTCTTTTTTCTCTGTTGATTGGGGTAAGATAACTGGCCACTTGTGACTGTAAGGACTTTCTTTTTTCTCTGTTAATTTTCCTTGTAAATAAAACCCTGTTGTTCAAATTGCATTTGACTGGCAACTGCTATGCATGGGTGGTAAGAACCTGAAATAATCTGGGTGAAAGAATCTACATTTTAAAAGTGTCACTTTCTTTTTATTTGACTTGTTGGTTGGAGGCTTCTGCCATATTTTGAGCCAATTTCAATTTCTGGAACCATACACACAGTTGCCACTTTCTCCATGCATTTCTGTGGTTCCCATGTCATTCACCAGTTCTTCTGTGACATCTCCAACTCCTCAAACTCTCTTGTTCAAATGAGTATATCAGAGGGCTTGGGGTCACTGATTTCATTTTGCTTGAGTCCATTCTTTACATTACCTTTATTGGACTGTACTACTAACAGATATTCTTTACAGTACTGAGGATGCCATCGGCTGAGGCCAGAACTAAGTTCTTTTTTACTTACCTTCCCTAACTTGCTGTCCTCATTCTATTCATTTCAACTGTCTCTTTTGAGTGTCTCAGGTCAACCTAGGACTTTCCAAATTCATTGGATATTTTTGTCACCATTATGTACACAGGTGGGCCTCCAACACTCAATCCAATGATCTATAACCTGAGAAATAAAGTCATAAAGCAGCTCTAAGAAAGGTTTTCCAAAGAAGAAAAACTGACCTCTTTTGTTGAGGAACAACTGTTAAATCTTGGTTTGTAGACAAGTTCAAAATTTGCTGAAAAAACTGTAAGTTAATTTAAATAAATTGAGGCAAATAAAAATTATGGTTTATGAATGAATGCAAGCTGATGATTCAAACCTGGATAACCTCCAGATAGTTGTGGAAAACTGCCTGAACTTTCAGCTTCTCAAAGAGGACCTCATATAATTTGTAATTGATGATATCAAGGGTCTGCTCTTGGTGTCTTCTCGGCCAATCTTATGTTGTCCATTTATTGAGTAATACATAGGCGGTTGTTAAACTGGGCACTTTAGAGCTTTATGTTCAGGGAATTGGTAGTTTTAGACCTGATATTAACCATAAAGTCTGTCTCTGAATACACTAGTTTTTCCAGATACAGTGTTTCTAATTGCTTTTCACAGACCTTTTACTCTGACACAGTTTCTTCCTTATAGATGAACTGCTTCTTCATTGTGGACTATTGTCATCTTCTTTTGTTAACCATTTAACTCTTTACTTTGGTAACCAAACATATATGGGCCAACCAGTAATTTGAAACCAGAAAAGAATTACATACAGAGAAATTGCTCACATGGCAAAATTGTCACAACTTACTAATATTTTTCCCTATGACTTAAATGTTTTCTAGGTAATAGGACTATTAACATGTATATTTAATAACCATTATTCCTGGAAACACACTAGATAAAATATCTCTTTACAATACCAAGCATAAAAAAAGGAAACTTCCATGAATTTAGGACACGTCACAATTTCTTCCATCAACATTTCTGTCTGGATGATGGAAAATAGTAAATATGAACTTAGCATTTTTTTGAGTTACATTGCAAACTGGGATATCACATGATCTCCATGAATTGATGAGAATTCCTGACTCTCAGCACCATTGGTTGGTTCAGCTCCACTGAGCTGGATGAATTTTGAAGGTTTCCATGAACAATACATTGAGATTTTGTGCAAAATTTCAGTAAACCATTTTTTTCCTCTGTAGAAACAATGGTTTAATTTCCACTCACATGGTTGAAATGTTTCAATAACAAAATCCATAAATTCCTCTGAAATGCACTTTTTAAAATAGAAATATTATCGCAAGACTTATATACTACCAAAAGAATAGCTAATGTAGAATAATTAAATTGAAAAAGCTAAAAAATTATTTATATGTATATGTGTAGTGATCGACATTAAAATTCAATGGTAAGAATTAGCAACATATAAAACAAAGAAATAGTGAAATGAAATACATATTTTGTCATATAAGCTTTTGAATTAATTTCAAATCAGAAAATGAAATACGGTTACACGACACCATGAGAAACAGTTTGAATCATGAATGATAGAAAAGTAGGGTTTGTGAATGGCATAGTAAAATTTTCTATCTGTTGCATTGAACATATATTGAAAGCAGAGGCAATGGAAAGTTTGGGAAAAAATATTCCACAAATTAATGAATATAAAAGAGTTCTGATATGAGAAACATATCCAAAATTGGGTGATATTTGTAAATTGAATTCATAATTATACTATCTTATTGAAACCATAAAATAACAAAAGCAAATGAGAAGAATTTGATTTTTAATGATATTGTAATATTCCATTTTATTTATGAAGTAACAACCACAACATGGGCAGAATTAAAATTTAGGCGTTGCTGCCATTAACTGTGTCTGAAAAATACAGAGGTGAAAAATGGCCTAGGTCCGGGCACGGTGGTTCGTGCCTGTTCAGTCTATGAAGCAGCCGTGGCAAGGGAATGCAAGTCCCGCCTGGGGCCCGTAGAGAGACCTAGTTCCAAAAAAATAGCTGGGCATGGTGGCGCGTGCCTGTAATCCCAGCTAGCTGGGAAGCAGAAGCTGGGGATTGCTTGAGTTTGTGGTGAGCCTGCGTGCGGTTCCACGGGTGAAAATAGAGAGACCTAGTCTGAAAAAAAAAAAGGCCTAAACAGGGTAAGGGTATTTCTTTTACTTTGTTGCAAATCCCTCCTGGGGAAGAGAAAATGAAGCACCGAGAGCCTGTGGGAGGGGAAATTGGTTGGATCCTCTGGTTTTCAGGAGGAAAAAAAGGGAGAAAAAGGAAATGAGCAGAGATGGGGAGATAGACTTGGGAAGAGAGACATGATAATGGCAGGCCAGTAAAGAGTAGCCTGAGTGACCAGATTGGGCAGAAAAGCCCTGGAAGAGAGAATTGGTGGTGGCAAGGAGCCGTGGTGGCTGTTAGAAGTGTGGCTGGTGTGGAGAGTGTGGCACTGAAAGTTGTCATGGAAAACTAGTACCTGGTGATAACCAGGGATTTGGAAAGCTGATTTTTGCATCAGCATTTGTTGAAGCAGTTTGAAGAGCCGTGGAGAAGTAGAGCAGTTTGGAACACTGGAGTGAGAGGAAGCAAAGAGGAGACTCTGGACAACTGTACTTCGCAGAGTTGCCCGCCTCAGGTTTGCAGAGGCAAAGGGGCATCATCATGGACATGTGTCTTTGGGACTTTTGGGACTAAAAATGGTGACTGGGGTAAGATAACTGGCCACTTGTGGCTTTAAGGACTTTTTGTTTTCCCTGTTAATTCTCCTTGTAAATAAAGCCGTGTTAAATTGGAATTGACCGGCAAATGCTATGTGTGGGTGGTACAAACCTAAGGGAACTGAATGGCAGAAGCTGCATCTTAAAATTGCTGCTGTTTTCCTATGACTTGCTGATGGTAACTTCTGCATCATTTTTGACCTGATTTCATTTATACCATATATATTTAGTCATCATTCTTTGACAGGCACTTATGTTGTTTCTTCTTCTTAGTTGTAAATAACTGCACTGACTGAGATGGACATGTATCTTATCTAATCAGTGCTTTCATATTCTTGTTATGAATTATATTGAATCATTATTAAACTTTGAGAGGCTTGCATTTTGTTTTCCATTTTGGTTGAATCTGTGTACTAGTGTAGGATTTTCTTTTCTCTGCTCCTGAAATTGGGTCTCTGCTCCTGAAAGTGGCAGAAGCCTCCAACCAACAAGCCACAGGAACAAAAGTGGCACTTTGAAATGCTTCTTCTGCCACTGAGCTTCTTACCAGATTTACATCATTCACGTGTAGCAGTTGCCATGCAGTTTGAACAGCAGGGTTTTATTTACAAGAAAAATTAACCAGGAGTATGAAAAGTGCTTAGTGCTGCAAGTGGCCAGTTATTTTAACCCATGTATCATTTAGTCCAAAAGTCCCAAACACATGTCCAAGATGGTTCCCTTCCAAGCCTGCAGGCTGCAAATTCCAGCCCTTTTCCAGCATCTTCTTTTTGCTTCTTTCTCCAGCATTCTGAGTCGCTACACTTCTCCAAGGTTCTTCGAACTTTTCCAACAGATGTTGATGCAAACTTTGCTTTCCAAATATGCTGCCTTGCTGTGGCTCCACGTGCTCTTTTACCAGGCCCACTTTGGCCTCATCTGGCCAAATTCTCCAGGCCTGCCCTCAGCCACCTTGGTCACCACCAGCCTGCCATCCTGGTATCTGACTCTACACCAGCTAATTCTCTGCTGTTAACTCCCTTACCATGGCTCCTTGCCACCACCAGCTCACTCTTCCAGGGATCTTCCCATGGTCAGGCCATGTGTGCCTGCTCTATTAGTCTACCATTCTCATTTCCCCTCACCTCTCTTTTTGCTCCTCCTTTTTATGTACCCTTTGGTGCTTCTCACTTCTTCTCATGGGTCTTTCTTTCAGACTCTGCCTATCCGGACTTTTGGACTCCCGTACAATTTTCAACTGTGTCACTAGCCTGGATCACCTCTTCCTGTGTACCTATACTTCATTGTGTTGGATAGTAACCACTCATTCTGGGTGTGAGATAATTTGTCACAATGATTTTGATGTGCATTTCCCAAGGTAAAAATATTGGACATATTTTCATGAGACTGCTGGCTGTATGTTCTTTGTGAAGAACACGTTATATCCTCTGATCATTTTTAATAAATTGTTTTAAGTTGAGGTGGTTTTATATTTTTTGATATTAATCCCTTGTCACATATACTGCTTGCAAATATCCTCTCCCATTCAGAAAGTCAACTTTTAATTTTGGTGACTTTTTTTTTTTAACTAGGCATAAGCACATTTATTTGATGTTTGTTTGTTTTTGTTTCCCTTGATGTAAGAATCCAATTCTCAGAATGTAAGGTTATGACTATAAATGTATCATTCTTGTTTTCTGTTACAGTTTCAAGTTATCACTAAGGAAGATGTCAGTGAGTTAATGGTATACACATTTTCCCTCATATTCTTGGGCTTCAGACCTTACCATTAAATTTTTATCCATTTGGAATACATTTCTGTAGTACTTTGAAAATCCAGGTAACTAGATGAATTAATTCATCAAATCAACTCACCAGAAAAAAAAACTGTATAGTATATACAACTGTAATTTTTAGGTTTTGGTCCCAGGGTATTTACCAATATACCAAAGCCCACAACAACGAAACACTCAATTATGCCAAAGAGATTTCTTCGTTTAACCTCCAGTGGCCAAAGAAGGGTTGAAATGGATTTATTTTTCTTCTGAGTTCAGATTTTTCTGAATGCTACTGAATTCAGAGACCAGGACTTTGTGCTAATTGTTAGCTATCCACATTGATAACTTCCGTGAGGAAAGAAGCTTTTTTAATATGCTCTGGTGAGTTTTCTTAGGTTCTAAAAGTACAGACTGCAGAGGAGAATGGTTTGGAGTGGGTGAGAGTGGCCACTGCTTTTGATCTTTTAATCAATGAGATACTTTGCATGAGCAAAGATTATTTAAATAGAAATTATGAATCTTGAGAATATAGTAAAGGGCTTGCTTTCCAAGGACATTGAGTGCAAAGCAGTTGTTACTTTGCTAGCATCATCTTCATTTATCAAAATATCTTAGGAGTAACTCAGTGTGAATGTGTGATGAGATGACCCTCCCTGATATTTTCTATATTCATATTACTCATTGACTCTTGTACTGGTGACCTATAAGAGACTGAGATGTTTTCCATGTCAGAGCTCACAGGTAAATTTTTTAGATAAGATCAAAAACTAAAAGTTTGAGGATGGATGAACTATTTAATGAGAACAAAATAACCATTAGTAGCCCATCTCCACAAAGTAAGGATCAGAAATAAACCAATATAATGGCTGAAAAAAATAAAAAACATAATAGAACTCCATGCTTCTTGTCAAAATCAGTCATTCAGTTTCCTTCTATTTTCCAATTCAGGACAATGCCTGCAATACAGAAAATTCTGGAGAATTCTGAATCAAAGATGTTAGTAACCAATTTTTTTAGGAATGTGAAGAAAAAGAATTGAAAAAAATATTTTAAATTATTTATGTATCAAATGCGATACACTGAAGAGTTTTGCAATATTTTAAAGAAATAATGACTACAAATGATTTAGACACTATGCTTCAAAACAGGAAAATTCACCAAAAACTGTGAGAGATGTGTAAGTTTTGAATATACCCTTTGATAGAGAGCAGAATGAGCTGGGGACAATGTAGAAATAGAATGAGTGATGTGAAATTCTGTATCAGCATTAAAAGGAGGAATTTCATTGTAGAAGGAAAGTGCAATCTTTGCATTTTCACTTAAAGTAACAGCTCAGAAAGATAGGCAAAACTATCTTGAAGTTTTGATTTGTTTGAACTATCCTGACATCCTGGCTTTTCCTGCTTTTTGACTTGGTAACACAGGTCGTTTGTTGTCTCTGTAGTAACTACTAGTTAGCTATTTATGATCCATAATGTCAGAAAGTTCTTTTTACACAGTCACATGCACAGACAATTGGGTTGAGAAATAAAGTCATTTGTAACTATTTTGCATATACATTTATATTCATATATACACAGTGATAAAAATAATTATATAGGTTTTGATAAGATACAGAAAAGCTATATTTTCAAGATAAAACAAAAATTACATTTAATTCTATTTTATTCCCTCTGTATAAATTATAATAAATAGTAGATTTAAATTAATGAAAAGACCAACAAAAATACTTCTGGGCACATCAGGAAATATTTTTATGTATATTTAATATACTTTTATGTTGGATTCAAAAAAGAAACAACCTGCTCCTAGATACATAGAAATAGAAGTTTTGGAGCTTCCAAAAACCTCATCTATTTTGTTTCAGTTGCAAGAGAGGATATGCAGATGAGTAAATGTGTCACTATAATCTCAAGATGTCAGGTTTCATCCTCCCAGTCTCTCTATATATTGTATAGAAAAAATTTCTTGTTTTAATTGAAGAGATTTAAATATTTTAGTGCAACACACAGAGAGAAGAAGGATTAATAAATTTTCAGATGAAGTTTTACCTGGTGTATACAAAGGTATGATATCATCTCCATCAATCTTAATCAATTTCTTGATAAAATTACATAATACACTGTAGAAACTGGTTATACCATCACCTTCACCACTCAGAAATTAATTGCAGATCACCAGAAATATAAACTAGTGGAACATAGTATTGCTGCTATAGAGACATAGAGTGTTTATATTTTACTCCAATATAATCCAAATTATTATTTGATTCCCTTAAAAATACAACAATGAAAATTTTAAGGGCACCTGGAATGTCATGAAAATAAAGTTCAGTTATATTTTTTATGAGTCAGTATTTTTGTGCTGCAGTTATCTTAATAATTTTGTAGACACATTTTGTTCATATATTATATTTAAATTTTCAATAAGTGCTATAATTTTACCAGCTTGCTAATTTTTGACACTGTAGTATTTCTTCCCTAAGGTGTGATCACTGTAGACCTCCCTTCACCAGATGACAATTAGTCCTCTGCTAGAGTTCTCTGTGTTCTCCTCCTTCCTCTGACCTCCTTCTATTCTCTCTTCCTTATATAACTCAAATTTATGTTCATTTTTCAAGTGTCATCTTAATTAAAGTGATAAATTAATTAACTAGTTGACTTTATTTTTAAAATGTTATTGAATGATTTTACATACTAGCTAGCATTCTGATAGTATAGGGTTTCCTCCCCCAGCAGACTGTTACCATTGCTCTCCCTCCACCACAGTCCCCATTCTTCTTCCCAATAGTCTATTGTGTTCACCTACCCCATTCCCATATTTTCATCCCTCCTACTCCATCTCAACACCTCTCAACTAATATCAATGATCAGTTTTCAAGGGTTGGTTTTAATGTTTGTGTTTAACCTTTTTGGTTTGTGGCTCTATATCCACACAGAAGGAAAACATCTAGTATTTATCTTTTTCTTCTGGCTTATTTCACGTCCCATAAGCATGTTTGTGTCCATTTATATTACCATGAGTGGTTTATTTTTGAGTGCTGAGTAGTATTCCACTGTGTAGTCTTGATCACCTGATCTGTTTATGGACATTTAAGTTGTTTCTCTATCCTGGGTATTGTCAATATGATCTAATAATAAATGAACATATTTGTGTAAAATACTAATCATTCAAGTGATTTTTGAAAAATGCCAATTAGATATAAAGTATGTGATTTAATATGCAGTGTCAAGGCTTTTGGTAAATAATTAATTTTTTTAGTAAGCATGCACATTTGAACATATCCCTTACATGTATTAAGCTTTATTTTACATATTTTTAGGAAACACACATCATATTCAAATAATAGTAATAATTTTTAAAGTAAAATTGATTTATGCTTCATATTATTTTGGGCTGCACATTCAGTCTTTTCTGATGTATTTGACAACTACATGTCTCCATAATGAATAGTATTTTATTTTTGTATGCTGACTAATGTGTTGGAGTAAAAATTATAATTCACATCTATTTTATATTTGAAAATTAAAGTAAGTGATGTTTTTAAATTATAAAACTTATCTATGCTACTTTCTTATAAAATACATATGGAGGGGCTAACTTTTCCATTTCCTTTAGAAAATTAACTTTTGTGAAAGCAGGTTATGATAATTTATATTAATGTAGCAACCATTTATGAATCATAGTTGTTGCACAAGTGTTCCATTTTGTGATTCATAATTTTATTTGCAGAGAACAAGAATTATCTACATAGAAGAAAAAAGATGGGGAAGTTTGCCTACTACATATATATATGTATACAACATATATATACAACCATATATATATATATACAACAAAATATTGAATTGCAATAATAAACTCTTGTAGTTGGAGAGGTATTTGTACATGCAGAATGATAAATAATATGTCTCCAAAAACACTTGTAAAATATGATTGTGTGAAATGTGTAAAACTTAATATAAATCAACCTCCAATGCTCTGTATATTCATTAACAAAATCATAATGACATCTTATTCATTTTATTACAAATTTTCATATTTCTTTTACATTGATTGAAAAGGATGATATAAAGATTTGACATCTTCTTTATGCATGTATATATCACTCAGCTAAGCTAAAGTCACTGAAAATTACTCCACATATAATGATTAGAATAGAGAACAACTCCACATTGATGACAAAGTGGTCATTTTCTTTATTGACTTCCTGTCTACATCCATGAGCTTAATATACATTAGGGGATTCAGTAAAACAAATGTCCAAATTTTCCAATCTTGTCTTGCAGCCCACATCTCTGGGAACTTAAGAAGAAATATGGTTAATTTCACTCTGAGTGGGTTTATTTTGATGGGATTTTCTGCCAACCCTGAGCTAGAACTCTTCCAAGCTTCTCTCTTCTTAGTCTTATACATGGTGGCGTTAACGGGCAACATCCTCATTATCACTGCGACCTCCGAGGACAATAGTCTTCACTCACCCATGTATTTTTTCCTGAAGCATCTCTCCTTTCTGGATCTGTGCTACATATCTGTGACTGTGCCAAGGTCCATTTACAACTCATTCACTCAGAATGGCTACATTTCCCTCGGGGAGTGTATAATGCAGTGTTTTGCTTTCTCTCTCTGTGCTTGTGCGGAGCTATTCATGCTCACAGTGATGTCCTATGATCGCTACGTGGCCATCTGCTTTCCCCTGCGCTACGAGATCATCATGGATGCCCGCACCTGTGTTCATGGAGTCCTAGGTGTCTGGATCAGTGGGGTCATTTCAGGAACCATGCACACAGTGGCCACTTTCTCCATGCACTTCTGTGGTCCCCATGCAATTCAACAGTACTTCTGTGACATCCCACAGTTAATCAAACTCTCTTGTTCTAATGAGTATATCAGTGAACTTGGGGTCACCGCTTTCATGGCACTTGTGTCTTTTCTTTGTGTCACATTTATTGTATTGTCCTACATGCAGATATTCTCTACTGTACTGAAGATGCCATCTGCTGAGGGCAGAGCTAAGGCCTTTTCCACTTGCCTACCCCACCTTGCTGTAGTCATTCTATTCATTTTAACAGCCTCCTTTGAATTTCTCAGGCCACCTTCTGACTCTCCAAGTGCACTGGATATTATGCTCACTGTTATGTACACAGTTGTGCCCCCAACACTCAACCCAATGATCTACAGTCTGAGAAATAAAGCCATAAAAGCAGCTTTACGAAAGGTTTTCCATAGGAGAAAAGCTGACATCCTTTGTTGAAAAATATCTATTAAATTCTTGTTTGAGAGAATCCTTCAACATTTACTGGGAAAACTATTAACTAATGTAAATTGAGAAAAACAAAAATTATGGTTTATGAACTATGAAAGATGAAGACTCAAGTTCAGAGTAACCATTAGAGAGTGTGGAAAAACTGAAGTTTTTTTTTATTCCCTCAATGAAAACTTCATATAATTTGCAAAAGATCTTGTCAAAGATCTGTGTAGTTGTCGCCTCTGTCAATCTTTTTGTTGTTCAATCATTGAGGAAAACATGAGCATTTGTTAGTGGGAACTTCAGAGCTCTATATTCAGGGAAGTGAGAATTTTAGACATGATATTAACCATTAAGTCTGTGGCTGAACTTAGTAATTTTCCAGATGCAGCCTTTCTAACACAGACTTTTTTTTTTTCTGACAGTTTCTTCAGAATAGACTAGCTCCCTCTTCACTTGGGACTATAATCTTCATTGTTAACCATTTTATTGTTAAATTTTGTAACCAAACTATAGCCAACCAATAATTTGAAGCTAAATGGAGAATTGAGTATAAGTAAAGTGCTCATGTTGGCAAAGTTGTCACCAATATTGCCTAATAAATTTAGTTATCACTTAAATATTATCCAGGTAGCAGGAACATTAACATTATGTATTTAATAAACATTACTTCTACAAATACACTAGATTAAAATGTGTCTCCACAAAACCAGGCATTGAAAAAAGGAAATTTCAATGAATAATGAAATGAAATATATTACTTGTAACTTCCCACCAAATAACAAAATGAAACAAGATATACATCATGACAAAGCACTTAAACATAAATGATAGAAAAGTGAGATCTAATATCGACATATTAAACGTTTCCAAAATATCAACCAGGTGCTTTGTTACATGGTTTGAAGGCAGGGGCAATAAGCAATATTGAAAATTATCACTTTTTCACAAATTCATGAAGATGACATACTTCTGTTATGAGAACTAGATCTAAAAAAGGGCAATGTGTGTAAATTCAATTAAAAATAAAATATTCTGTTGAAACTATAAAATAAAAAAGTAATAAGGACTTCCAATCATATTGACCTTGTATTATTCTATTGTGTGAGCACCACCTACCTTTAGTCATTATTCTTTGACAGACACTAATGTTGTTTCTGCCCTAGTGGTGAATTGTGCTGCCCTGAACAAGACCTGTATGCTTCTTTTCCAATCAGTGAGTTCATATTTTTGTTATGATATACATAATGGAAATATTGAATCATGTTTAATTCTTGAGAAACCTGCATCCTGTTTTCTTAGTTTCATCTGTGTATCAGTGTAGGAATATTTCCTTTCCTCTGCTCTTCTCCAGCATCTATCCTTTCTAAAAGGTGTGTGATAATATGTCATTGTGGTTTTGCTATAACTCACTGAGATAGTGTCGGACATGTTTTCATGAGACTGCTGGCTTTATATTCTTTTTGAAGTATCTTTATATTCTCTGGATATTTGAAACAATTTTTTGTTTATATATTTCCATATTTTTTGACATTAATCTAACATTATCTGACATTAATCTGACATTAATTTGACATTATCTGACAGGAGTGTCAGATACACTACTTGTGAATATCTTATCCCATTCAGTAGGTTGGCGTTTTCTTTAGTGACAGATTCTTTAACTAGGCAACAGTTCATTAGTTTGATATTCTTTCAGTTGTTTATTTCATTTTTGTTTTCCTTAGTGTCAGAATCCACTCCCCAGAGTCACCCTATGCTGATGACATTCAACATATTGTCCTTGTTTTCTGCTCTGAATTTTATGGTTTCAGGCTACCAGTAAGGTAGCTATCAGTGATTTCATGGTCTATGCATATTCCCTCATGTTTTCAGACTTCAAGCCTTACCATCATTTTTTTAAAATCCATTTGGAATGCATTTTTTAAAATACATTGAAATTCCTGGTAACTAGATTAATTCATTAAATCAACTCAATAGAAAAAATGCTATACAGAAACAATCGATATAATTGCAAGTTTTGGTCCCAGGGTATTTTCATCAACACTGAATGCCCACAAGATGAGACACTTGATTATGCCAAAGAGATTTCATAGCCTAACCTCTAGAGGATAAGGAAGGGTTGAAATGGATTTTTTCTTCTGAGTTCAGATTTGTCTGAATGCCACTGAATTCAGAGATCAGTACTTTGTGCTAATTGCCAGCTGCCCCCAATGACAGCTTTTCCCATTGAGGAAAGAAGTGCCTGAATATGCTCTGGTGAGTTTTCTTAGGTTCTGAAAGCATAGGTTGCAGAGGAGAGTGGGAACTACAGATGTCATTGATTTTGATTGAATGAGAAAAATCACTGCTTTTGAACTTGTAAAATATGAAATATTTTGCATGATCTATGAATATTTAAATAGAAACTATTACCTGGGGAAGAATATTGTAAATTTCTTCCTTTCCAAAGATACTGAATCAAAAGAAGTTATTACCTCACAGTAACACCTTCATTTATCAAACCAACTTAGAAGTAAGTCATGTAAATGTGAGATGGGATGCACCTCTGTGTCATCTCTTGTATTTTTATTACTCATCGACTCTTATGATAGTGACTTATATGAAACTGAGAGGTTTTTCTCCCGAGAGATTTTGAGTTCATTGTTTAAAAGGTAGAAAAGTAAAAGTTTGATAATGTTTAACCTATTTAATGAGAAGAAAGTAACCATGGATATTCTATCTTCATAAAAATAGGTATCAGATAGAAATCAAGGGAAAAGCTGACAAAAACATAATATGAACCCCTGCTTTATTTCACAACCAGTCATTTGGTCTCTTTATTTCTTCAAATATTAAGGGAAATGTCTGAAATAGAATTCTGTCAAATTCTGAAATGAAATTGTTAATGATTAATGTTTAGAACCAGAGGAAAGGGCCTGCAAGGAAAACAACTGGCAAGAATCAAAATAAATTATATGGTCACATGTGATATACCGAATAAGGGTTTTTATCATGTTTTGAAGACTTTATATGTAAACATCCTTTGGGAATTAATATTAAAAAATTTTAAATTCACCAAAAATTGTGATACTGTTGTTAGATTTTCAGAATGAGCTGTGAAATTCTGCATCTGCATTGTAAGCTGGAATTTCCTTGAAGAAGGAAAGGGCAATCTTTATGTTCTTCCTTAAGGTAATAACTTCTAAAGATAGACAAAATTACCCTCAATATCTAAACACCAGAAAATGAAACTTTTTAGTTTTCCTGCTTTTTTACTTGGTATCACAGGCAGCAATGTATTAGTTATTAGTTATCTGTAATCCATGTTGTAACAATTATATTTATATTTTATTTACTTTCTTTTACATATCCATATACACAGACAACTGGATTTGTCAGAAACTGCCAGCTGAGACCAGACAGGACTCATGTTGTAATATGAAGAAAACTTCATTTCATTATCTTATCTGACTTCAAACCACTGACACAGGACTGACATGACAAACGTCCAAAGAGCAAAAAGCAGCTTCTCTATTCCCCCAATGTTTACCTTAAAAAACATTCCTTAAAAGTTACCAACAAATATATAAGTAAATCCCCTGCCCACCATTATCTGACAAAAACTAATGTTTTACCCAAATTTTATTATCTTAGCTATTAATGATCCCTAGTTAATTAATGTAAAGCATTCTCTTAGCCACTTTTTCCTTGCCTAGACCCTATACAAGCCTAATAATTTGCCTTAAAGTTGCTACCAGTTATGCTTCTAATAGCCCTCAATCTTTAACTGTGTCAATCTCCCTTATTTGTCCTTTCTCTAAACTCTGCGCCCAGCTCTTTCCAGGATTAACATGTAAATTCAAACATGTATTTTATATACATATATTCTTATGTATATAACCTTAAACATAATTATATGATTTTTTACAAGAGGCAAGAAAATACATAGATTTTTATTTGAAAACAAAAATTATATTTAATTCCACTGTTTGCTGACTGTATAAAATATTAACAATAGTCCATTTAAGTTAAGAGAAATACCAAACAAAATACTTCTCTACAGTTAGACAATATTTATGCATGTAGAACATAGCATTTTTGTTTGGTTCTAAAATGAAAACTAAGCAATCTTCTCTCATATATGTAAAAATGGAAGTTCTGGGAGCTTCCAAAAACCTCACTTCTTGAGTTTCATTTGCAAGATGAGCAAATTTGTCATAACGATCTCTAGAGATATCTGGTGATGTCTTTAAACTCTCTTGTCATTATTGTCTAAATATTACTTGGTTTACTGTAATGATATTTAAATATTATTATGAAGAAACACACAAGACACACACTTATTAAGACTGAACCAAGTTTGAATAGATTTGTTAATGTGTGTAAAGGGGCTGTCATTAGAGCAATGTTTCTAGCATTCTTGCAATTAAATGTTTAATTTTACAATAAGATCAAATAATAAAGTATAGATGCCAGAAGCATCCATTACCCTCAGTTTTCAGTAAATTATTATAGATATATCCATGGATTTCAAAATGAACAGCTGAAAAAGAGGATGGCTTCCCTATATTTTCAGCCAATAAGGTAAAAAAAACCTATAAAACAGTAGTGGTTAAAACTATCCCCTCACTATTCAGAAATATTTGCTACTTTACATGTTTTATTTCCTTGTGGTCTTCATTCTCTACTAAGTTGAAAACATAATATATTTATATTTTGTTATTTAGTGATAAGATACATCTGAAAAATTAATACAGATAATTTTCAAAATCTTGAAAATAATTCTTGAGCTATATTTCAAGACTTTAGTAATATTTTTGCACCACCACTAATTTTAAATGAACTAAGTTTGCTAAATATCAATTATTCAGATGATTTGTTTAAAATGTCATCTAAATATAATTAGGTAATTAAACTTACAGACTATTCCAAAACATTTGCAAAATAATTTGTTCTTTTCAAGAATGCACAAATTTGATAAAATTGCTTGTGAGATTTAAGATTTTTCTTTCTTTATATAATAAGCATTATATTCAATATTTTTAATAATGTTGAATTTATTGGCATTACATTTGTTTGCAACACTCTATATGACTTTAGGGTCTATATTTACATCTCTTCAGCTGTATGACACCATTAGATGTCTTCTTTTAGAAGTCATTGTACTGAAAATTTTACTTTTCTTCATTAATGTTATGGTTATCAAAAATATAACTACTTATTTAACAGTTTATATAATTTAGAATTAGAGTAAACAATATTTTTGTGCATATTAGTTGTGTTATTTTCTCATGAAAATGTACTGAGAAAGGATTATTTCCATTTCCTTTGAGAAATTAATGATTTACAGATGTTTTTCTGATCTGTGTGAATGATAATGCTTATTGATATATCACAATTATTGCATAGTTGCTATTATCTAGTATTTCAAGTTTCATATATAAATGAAAACCATTAAATTACAATCATAAAATCAATGTAGATTAAATGGCACATGAAAAGGTAGAATGACTCATGAAAAAGAATTATTATCTACGAAACACCCATAATTGTCAATGTATGGAATGTATCACATTTAATGTAACCCATCATTGAATGTAACATAGCTCCATTAATAAAAATTACTAATTTTATTATTTTTCATTGATTGAAACTGGCAATACCAAAATTTAAAATCTTGCTTACCATGTTCCACAACTGGGTCAAGGTATTTTAAGTTCCTGTAATGTGATTATTAGTACACAGAACTACCTCCATTTTGTGATGAAATAAGTATTGACTCTATTAAATGGCTTCTTGACAAAATTCATTGGGTACAAGGTAGCTTACTAGGTTGAGAAAGAGCAAATTTCTTTCAAAAACTTTATCTTGTGTTGCAGCAAACAACACTGGAAAATTAAGAAGGACTATGGCTAATTTCACCGTGAATGGATTTATTCTGATGGGATTTTCTGTCAAGCCTGAGAAGGAAATCATACTTGCATCCCTGTTCTTAGTCTTATACATGGTGGCATTAACGGGCAACATCCTCATTATTATCGCAACATCCATAGACAGTAGTCTCCATTCACCAATGTATTTCTTCCTGAAACAGCTCTCCTTTCTGGATCTGTGCTACATTTCTGTGACTGTACCAAGGTTCATTTGCAACTCTTTCATGCAGAGTGGCTACATTTCCCTTGGGGAATGCATAGTGCAGTGTTTTGCTTTCACTCTCTGTGCTTCTGCTGAAGTATCCATGCTTACAGTGATGTCTTATGATCGCTACGTGGCCATCTGTTTTCCACTGCGTTACGAAATCATCATGGATGCCAACAAATGTGTGCATGGTGTCTTAGGTGTCTGGATTAGTGGAGTCATTTCTGGAGCCATGCAAACAGCTGCTACTTTCTCTATTAAGTTCTGTGGTTTCTACATTCACCAGTACTTCTGTGACATTCCCCAGCTCCTGAAGCTCTCTTGTTCTAATGAGTATATGGGTGAGGTTGGAATCAGTGCCTTCTTATCTCTAATGGCTTTTATTTGCATCTCCTTTATTGGTCTGTCCTACACGAAGATATTCTCTGCTGTGCTGGGCATGCCATCTGCTGAGGGTAGAGCTAAGGCCTTTTCTACTTGCATTCCCCACCTTGTTGTTGTCATTTTATTCATTTCAACAGGCTCCTTTGAGTATCTTAGGCCACCTTCTGACTCTCCAAGTGCACTGGACATTTTGCTCACTATTATGTACACAGTTGTGCCCCCAACACTCAACCCCATGATCTACAGCCTGAGAAATCAAGCCATGAAAACAGCTTTAAGAAAGGTTTTTCAAGGAAGATAACCCTGACTCTTTTATTGAGACATACTGTTAATTCTTGGTTGGGAGAGAAATTCAAAATATAATGGGAAAACTGTTATTTTAAATGAGTGAATTGTGACAAGTGAAAATTAAATGAGTTTATGAAGAATTAGATTTAGGACTCAAACCCAAGTACAATCTCCAGATAGTTCTGGAAAGGCTGCCTAATATTGTATCCATTGAAGAGGATTTTATAGAATTTTAAGGGACGTATCCACATAGGGAAGATGATGCCTTTGTGTATTTCTGTATTATGCATTGAAGAGAACATAGAAGACTTACAATTTTGCATTTTTTTTTTTGTATTGCATTTGTATCTTCTAAGAGCTGGGAATTTTAGTCCTGACATAAATATGAAAGTAGTGCTTCTCTGAAGTTATGGAGTTTTCCAAAGATGGCTGCTTCTAAAATGTACTTTCACAAAGATTTTTTTCCCCTAGGAAAGATTCTTCAGCCTCATTCTCAGGTTGCATCTTAATTTTCAACATGGGTCCCTTAAGTGGGACCAGGGAGAAGGGTATTCACTTGATCATGAGC
This sequence comes from Uropsilus gracilis, assembly GCA_004024945.1. Lineage (NCBI taxonomy): Eukaryota > Metazoa > Chordata > Mammalia > Eulipotyphla > Talpidae > Uropsilus > Uropsilus gracilis. The sequence continues at coordinate 47,999 of PVHY01003165.1, read as the reverse complement.
TTTGGTGGACCAAATATGGTATAGTCTACCAAAAATTTACAACTTATCAAATAAGAACATAAGTTTTCATCTTTGATAACTGCCATGATATGGGCTGAGTAATCAAAAGTATTGACACAATTGGTTATAAACAACTCTTTCAAATATAATATATAAAATGTCAAATGTGAAACCAGTTATGAAAACCGGGTGTGAAAAAGATGACATCATTTTAAGGATGTGAATATGATGACTTCAATTATTATTTCTATCAGGATGAAATCACAAGCATGTGGTTCTTTTCTCACCGTTTCCTGAGTTACCCTGTAACTGGGATGTCACATGATATCCATGCCTTGGTGACAACCCCCTTGGTCTCAGCACAATGGACCATGCAAAGCTCCGCTAAGGCTCCATGACTTCGAAGGCCACCTTGAGCATTATACTTGGTCACTCTGCACAAGTGGCAAATACCATATCTTTACGTCAAAGTTACAATGGATGTGTTTTCACTCATGTAGGAGAAATGTTTAAAAACACAATCATGTGTGAGTGCCCCAGAAATTCAGGTTTCTAAATATTAATAAGATACAAGGGAGAACTAGAAATGTTATTACAGAATCCTGTGTTAAGGCAATATATACATTTCATACATAGATTAAAAGTAAATCTATGAGTATAATGTGCAATTATCTGAATTTAAGAACTAGTGGGTAGATTATACAGCACATAACACAAGGAGAGAAAGAATTAGTGAGATGAAAGGTTTCTCAATGTAAAAATAAGATTTCCCACCAAATGAGCAAATGAAATATCATGGAAAGAGATTCACTCATTTATGATGAAAAGTAAGTATCTAACATTGGCTTACAAAAGTTAACACACATCACTGGATGTGTTTTCATGCTCTGAAAGTATATATAAAAGTATATATAAGAGACAGTATTGAAAAGAAAACTTTTTTTTCTGACTTTTCCCAGAATTTATGTAGCTATAAATCTTTAGATTTGAGAAGCAAATATTGGCTAATACATATAAGACATGGATCCGTGCAATACTAATTGAATATCTAATATGTCAAATACAAACATGCTAACAATTACAGTGCAAGCTTTACTATTTCATCATTTGTTTTCAATAATCTATTTAAAAACATTTTTACATAAAATTCATTTCATAAGATACAAGTATGTTCAAATGAAAAGTAGTTTTCTCAATGAGCTTCAGCACTGTTAATTAATGTTGTTAGTTGATAAATATTGCCTGTGTTGAGTCATTTGATGCTAGAGTTGTAGGAGATTATAATCATTTCAATTGATGTGTGTGTTAATTCTTATAATATAAAACTGTGAACTACTATAATTTCATAGCTTCTTAATATGTTATGGGGTCTTCGTTTTCCAATTCTTCCAGATTTTCTAATCTTCTCTATGTTTATTCATACAAGGTTTAGAAACAATTTTCAAATTCCAAAATATACTTGCTGAGATTCTGATAGGAATTAAATTCAATATTAGATCAGACTCAAAAATATAGGTTCCTGTCTTATAATACATAGCATGGATACTTTTTGTAGCTATTGATGACTTTAAAATTCCTTCTTCCATAATATACAATTTTTAGTGTCATGAATTCATACATCTTTTTTAATACATAGCTATATTTCTTTCTAGAAATAACATTGCATTTAAATGCAATATAAGTCTTAGGTATGCATAACTAGCACTCAATTTGGGTATAATTGCATTTAGTTCTCGACTAAAGTTCCAAATCCTTCTTCTACATAGAATTGTCAGGCTACCTGATTAACATATTCCTCCCCCCACCATCTTTTGGTTGCCATTGCTTAGCCCAAAAGCTTTTTTTATATTATTTCATCTATCTGTTTAGGTTCTCTCTATACCACATATGAGTGTGATCCTACTGTATTAATTCTATGTATCAGGCAAACAGTCCCATCTGTGATGCCAGTTGTATTGCAGCAAACAACCCAAATTTGAGTAGGTTCTTTATTGTTTCTAGCAGTGATGCTGGGACAGCAGGAAGGGAGGTTGGGTCAGGAGTGGAGTTAGGAGACAATCGATTGCCCATTCCCCCATGAACCTTCACACTCTTTTTGTCTGCACTTGCTGGCATTCTCTCATACTCTCCCACTCTTCTGGTGAGGCTGTCATTTTATCCTTTACCCCTAGGCCCAGGTGTGCCACTCACACATGGCACACCCAATGAGCCACGCATACAGTTAATGGGGATGATACAACACCATAGGGTCTGTTTGTAGAGGCTAATGGTGGAAAAAGAGTCACCAACTCATTTGCCCTACAGTGAGCTATTTCACTCAGCATAAAACCCTCAAGGCCATCCATGCTGTAGCAAATGGCAGAATTTCAAGCCTGGAGTATTAATCCATTGTTTGTATCTACGACAACTTCTTTTACCTGATTATCTGTCTCTGGACACTTGGATGGTTTCTAATTGTTGGCAATGATTAATAACACTGCAATAGATGTGGCAGAATATATATATGATTCCAGAAATGAATAGAATAACTGGAATTTTTACTTTTAAATACTTTTTTCTTTATTGAAGTAACATTGATTAACAACACTGCATGTGTTTTAGGGGATAGACCCAAATGTGGTCAGATATTTACTATCTTCTTACCACAATTATCAAGCATCCTAAGTAGTTCACTTCTATTTAGTAGTCTCCATTCTCAAGCTATATTTCTTGGATATGTTTGGTTTAATTTTGTCAGTTCCTTTTGTTATTGTTGTTCTCTATTATCTATATGTAAGTGAAATTATCTGCTGTCCTTTTCCCTTTGAAGTTTTGCACTTATCATGATCAGAAAGCTATAGATATTTTGTTTCATTAATTAATAGAGAACATTTTTTTCTCCAAATACAGGAGTCCTATAAGGAATACCTGACTTCTTAAATCATTTTGTACTATTCTTAGATCATAAACATTAAATGCTCTGTCAATTATTTGGAAGATTCAACAAAATTTATAAAATAAAATGATAATTTAAATCATCGACTTCTGTTTCATAGCATTTTTAGGGTTGTAAAAATTCATTTGTTGAATGAAGCCTGGAATACACATATTTTATGAGAACTGAATGCATAGATACTAAGTGTTCTAATGTAGGCTTGATCTTAGGAATTTCTTTGAAATTCAAAGTGACCATGTAGTTCCTCATTTTTCAGAATGCAAGTTTCATGGTAGGCAAATCACTGAAACACACATCCAGATTTAAAAAAATGCTTATTTGTTACATTTCCACTTTCATTGAAATTAGATGGGTATTGTGATATGGGGCCATGTGGTCCAGCTCACATCCTTCTCCCCCAGAATGCTGATCCCCAAAGTGGCTGATCCAAAATGGCTGATCCTCTTCTTTGTTCTCAAGTCTATTTTATACCCTTAATTTTATTTTCCAGGTTTCCCAAAACAGCCTTGTTAATCATGTCACATTTACAAAAAAAAAAAAAAAAATCTTTTTCTTTTTTTCACAGCTCAGACAGGATTCAAGAGGGAGTCCTATCAATCAGTTCACACCACAAGGACTGGTTTTCCTTCCTCCTTCCCCTTTCTACGAATTCTAATCTTGAAATTTATAATTCCAAAGCAACAAGGGAGTACTTCCTTATCAATGTATGTATGAACTATGTTAATGGAACAGGGAAGTATCTCCTTATCAATGTATGTATCAGTTATGTTAAAAGCAAGTACCAACTCCAAAGTAACAGGGAAGTAACTCCTTTTTCTTACCTTATTAATGTATCTATCAGTAATGTGAATAGAGGGTACCCAGGGGATGCCGTCCAACAAAAATAAAACTTATTTTCTAAGTAAATCAATGATTTAGTAATTAAATTAAAGAATGAATTGTATTTTGGATATTCTTTAGCCTAAGACCAAATTATAATTGTGCTCATTGATTTTATCCAATCAACGCTAATTCCAGGTAACCAAGTGTCACCTCAGCAGAACTGTTCTCTGTAGGACAATCATTATAATTGAAAGTTTAGGTCCCAGGGTACTTACCAACAACACCAAATACACAGAGCTCTGTCTGTGCCTATATACTCTGTGTGTACCCAAGAGACATCACTGCCTAATCACCAGAGGCCAAAAAGGAATTAAAATGGACTTTACTTTTCTCCACAATTCACAATGTTCTGAATGTGATTGATTTCAGAGATCAAGACTTCATAAATGTCAGCTGCTCATACTGATATCTTCTTCTCTTGAGGGAAGATATTCTTGAATATCCTCTTGGTGAGCTTGTTTAGGTTCTAAAATGATAGATTAGACAGAATAATAGAAAGACCATAATTGAGTATGTGAGATAACTAGTTTATTCAATTAATTTAATAAATATGAAATCATATGCATGAGCTCTGATTATTGTTTGGAAATTAGGGATCTTGGATAAGAAAATTATAAAATTCTTCTTTTCCAGAAATGTTTTGTGGTGTGCTATTTCTACCTCCATAGTAATGCCTTTCTTTATGTAACCACCAGAGAAGTAATTCAGTGTGAGTGAATGATGAAATGATACTGCTTTATGTATCTTGTATTCATAGTGTTCAATGACAATGCTACTATTGATTCATAAGAGATTTGAGATTCTTTCTACTTCAACAATCACAGAAAAAATATTCAAATATGTAGAAACTTCTAAAAATTGTGAATGGATTAGTTTTATGACAGCAAAATAACCATATTTTTCCTTAACAAAGTAAGAATCAAAAGAAATCAGAGATGCAAATTGAAAGACAAGAACACAAGACCATGCTTTATGTTATAATAATCATTCAAGCTTCTAAATTCTTTTCAATCTTGGGAGATAATTTAGAGCTACAAAAACTACAAGAGCATTCTGGAATGAATTTGTGAATGGTCAGTCATTTAGAAACAGAAACAAAAGGACTGGAATGAAAAATAACTGACAAAAGTCTTTACATACAAAATGCTTACTACACTTAACAAAGAATTTTACTATGCTTTGAAAGCACTATGTTCACTTAAAAATTAATTATTGAAAACATTATTATTGACCTTAAACTATGAAAGAGGGATAATAAAACAAAGGAATGTTTCCTTTGTTATTAGACAGTGAAAAAGTTGGAGACATTGAAATGCAGAATTAGAAATAAAAAACAATGCAAACTTCTGGATCAACACTGAAATTAGGAATTTCTTTGAAATTCAAAGTGACCATGTTGTTCTTCTTAATTAATGTGATATCTAATAAATAAATAAAAGTAATCTGAGTAATACCTACGAACCAACCAAAGAGACACTTCAAAATCCTTTTTTATTTCTGGTTTTGTACTAATTATTACAGAGAGCTATGGCAGCAATATATAATATGTTATTTGGATATTTGTACTATATAATGTGAGTTAATTTATGCATTCACATAGTCACACATAGACAATTGGTTAATACATAAATTACTTCTCTACAGATTGTTGTGATTTTTAAATAGTTTTTTCTCAGTAAAAGGTTATGTAAAATACTAAAAAAAGGAAAAAAACTGCATTTAATTGCAGTATATAGTCATATATATATTTATGTATAAATATATATATATGTATAAATAATTGACAAGAGTAGCTTTAACTGAATGCAATGATTATGCAAAATCTTTTAGATAAACTATACCAAGCTTGTGGAATGAATTTTTATTTGTTGGGTTCCACAAAGAAATATAAGCAGCATTGTCCCAGACATCCAGAAAAAGAGCTTTTTGGAGGTTTCAAATACCTCAACCAGTAAGTTGCAGTCACAAGATATAAAGCCCAGGTGAGTAAACGTGTCACGATAATCTCTAGAAGTGCAAGTGTCATCATCAAAGTCTCTGTTCAATATTGTCTAAAATAACATTACTTGATAACTTTTAGCTGTATTTTAACATTCATGTGCATTACACACACACACATAAACACTCACACAAACAATGATTGCACCAATTCACAAATAAATTTTGCTTGTGTGAGCAAAAGACTTGCTCATCGTGTCTTTTCTATGAATCACGGACACAGTTTCCCAACACAGCACAAAGCAGTCACCACCTTCAGATTCAAGCATATTATTTGCAAAGACATTCATGAATTTCAGGCTCAAAAACTGAAAAGTCAGTTTTTGAAACAGAAAATCATTTTCCTACATGCCTCAGGATAGGCTAAGAACTCTATAAATCAGTAATAACAACAATCATTTCTTCACTGTGCAAAAATAATCACTGAAGATAGGTCTTTCATTTCTCTATAGTCTTTTTTCTCTGCATATTCAATTCTGGTGTATTTAAATAATGAAAATGTATGTAAATTTCTTGAAAACATAAAGTGTTTATCATAGACCTTATTTTTTTTGTCATCCAAATTGTGATCAATTCCCATTTCAAAAACAAAAATAAAACAAAGCAACAAATCACTTTATGATGATATTTTCAAAGATACCTACAATATTATCATGACAATAGTTAGTCTGTTATATTTTAGGATTTATCAATAATTTTGCTACTGCCTTAATTTTAAGAGAAACTCATTTTCCTAATCCTAATTATTCAGATATCCAACTTAAAATATTGTCTAGCTATAAATTACATGGCTGAAGAGCCAGTATGTGTTTAGGCTTTTGATAAATAATTTGCTCTTTCTTCAAAAATTGCAATTTTACCATATGCTTTCATGTTTACAGCATTTTCCTCTTTTCTCATGAAATATGTGTCATGTTATTTTGTGATTCTAAGAATATTATGAAAGTAAAATAAATTTATAGACTGTCCTTCCTCAAAACAGACAAATGGATCAAAAATTGGTGGTATATTGCCACAACAGAGTATTATTCAACAATCAAAATTGACAAACTCATCATTTGTAGCAACATGGATGGAGCTAAAAGCAATCATGATAGCTAAAATAAATCAGAAAAATAGAAATGGCAGATAGTTTTGTATATGTATGGGAAATAGGGCAAATAAACAGCAGTATAAGAAAATGTTAGAACAAACTGATAATGAAAAGAAAGCATAGAGTTAGGGAGTGGGAGGGAATGAGGTGAAATCAGGGGAGGGATGAGTACAATGGATCAGCATGATGGTTCATAGGTGATGTGGTGGTACAAACTTTGGTGTAGACAACGATATAAGAAAGAACATACATAACCCATTGAGAAAAAAAATAAAAGATTGTCCATTATAGGGGTTCAGATTCACAGCTTCTCAGGTATGTGTTAACAAAATGGCTTCTTCATATAAAAGTACTGAGTATTGTCTTTTTTCTTTTAACTAATGCTTTGAGTACAAAAAATATCCTTCATATTGATCAAAATTTTACTTAACTCAGAAGTATCATAAATGATTTTTAAGTATATATTAGTTATATTATTTTATTATAAACATACACTGCAGAAGGTTCAGTTCTTTCCAATTCATTTTTGAAATAAATATTTGTCAGTTCAATTTTTATGACATTTTTTTGCTAGTGATCATGGTTATTCATATATCACAAATACTTCATAGGTGCCATCAATTTGATGTTTCATAATTTCATTTATTGAGAATATAAACTTTCAGCTAAAGATGAAAATATAATAGGATTTTACCATTCAAATAAAAAAAATCATGATATTGCAATAATAAATCCATTGCAGTTGGAGTACTTTATGAATAGTCAGGGTGGTTATGGAAAAAGAAAAGGTATCTAAGTAATATTAATAAATATTTTTGTATGAACTATATACATGTTTTAATCAAAATACAATGCTTCAGAACTGTTAATGTTATATACTACATGCAGTTTTAATTTTATTAATCACTTCCCTTTTTTTCCCTTTGAATGATAATGGTCAATACTGAAGATTATAATTCTCTTTATCCATGTCTCCATGATCGAGTCAGTCATTTAAAATGATACCACCATCATTATTAATACAGAGACTTACATTCACATTTATGATGAAGTGCTGATTTCTTCAAGTGAATGAATGCCTACCTTCAGTGAGTTCAAGGTGGGTTAGTTAGCTAAGTACAGAAATTTTCTTTCCAGTGATTCCATCTTGTTTGCAGCCATTATCAGTTGGATTTTAAAGACTATGACTAATTTCACTCTGGGAGGGTTTATTTTGATGGGATTTTCTGCAGAGCCTCAGCAGGAACTCTTCCATGTGTCTTTGTTCTTAGTCTTATACATGGTGGCATTAATGGGTAATATCCTCATAATCACTGTGACCTCCATTGACAGTAGTCTTCACTCACCCATGTATTTCTTCCTGAAGCATCTCTCCTTCCTGGATCTGTGCTACATTTCTGTGACTGTGCCAAGGTCCATTTACAATGCTTTCATTCAGAGTGGCTATATTTCCCTTGGGGAATGTATAGTGCAGAGTTTTGCCTTTGCCCTCTGCGCTGATGCTGAGGTGTCCATGCTCACAGTGATGTCTTATGATCGCTACGTGGCCATATGCTTTCCACTGCGCTATGAGATCATCATGAATGCCAGCAAATGTGTCCACAGTGTCTTTGGCGTCTGGCTCAGTGGGGTCATTTCTGGAGCCATGCATATAGCTGCCACCTTTTCTATGCACTTCTGTGGTCCCCGTGTCATTCACCAGTTCTTCTGTGACATCCCCCAGCTCCTGAAGCTCTCTTGTTCCAAAGAGTATATCAGTGAAGTTGGGGTCAGTGCTTTCTTGTCTCTTATGGTTTTTCTTTGTGTTGCCTTTATTGGACTGTCCTATGCAAAGATATTCTCTGCAGTGCTAAGGATGCCATCTGCTGAGGGAAGAGCTAAGGCTTTTTCCACTTGCCTTCCCCACCTCACTGTTGTCATTTTATTCATTTCAACTGGTGCCTTTGAGTTTCTCAAACCACCTTCTGACTCTCCAACTGTACTGGACATTTTTCTCACTGTTATGTACACAGTTGTGCCTCCAACACTCAATCCAATGGTATATAGCCTGAGAACTCAAGCCATACAATCAGCTCTGAGAAAGGTTTTTCAAAGAAGAAAAGCGGACCTCTTTTCCTGAGGTACATCTGTCCATTCCTCGTTGGGAGAGAAATTCAAAATATATTAAAAATTGTTCACATAAATAAATGGAGACAAGTAATTAAGGACTTTATGAAAAAATATGACAGTAAGTCAAGCCCAGGAATTATTTTCAGATTATTCTTTGCTACGGACCGGCCGTGTAAGAAAGACCGCTAAGTGCAGGCTTCAGGTAGACAGGAAAACTCAGGCAGGCGAATGATGATCACAGACACAAATTCAGTGAGCAATGAAATCTGCTTGTTTATTTAGATTTTCAGACCGCTTTTTATATTGTTAAACAAGCTACTTTAACATTCCATGAGGAGGGACATCTAATGAGTAGTGAGTACATTATCTCAGTGAGAGAGGAATGACCGCGTGAGGGCAATTATGGTGAGGACAATATCATAGAGCGCGTGAGGACAATATCGTGAAAGACAGAAATCAATATCTTAAGAGAAAATAGATTATCATTAGATACTACTAAACATTCCTAAGCAATAATTTTTAGGGAATCAGGTTAATTAAAGTTGGTTACAAGTCACCCAAGGTTATTCCTTGGCTGTAAAGCTTATCTGGTTCTCCTTGCCTCGAGCTCCTTCCAGTATTTCAATGACTTTTCACAGAGAATTTAATTAAAGTAAAGAATCTGATGACAGGGCTCCTATATTTTCCTTAATAATGATGCAGTTCATGACTTCAGCACTCTTACACCTGGGGTCCGGAGAGCTACGCCCTAAGGGTCCCCTGATTTTCAGGTCAACTCCCAGTTTGTTCCTCCTGTGGGGGGCAAAGAGCTTAACTTGTAAAAGGGTTTAGATTACAAGTTTCTCATCTCTGAGATGGGCTCCCATAATTCTTGAAATGTGTCTCAAATTTGAACTTTTCAATATGGATTTTATACATATTGGGAGTAAAAAGTGCCCAGATTCTCAGCAGGGATTTGGTTAATGGATCCACCTGAAAGTTCAATGCATTGAGGAAAACAAGATTGCCATTGAACACTACTATATTTAGAGTTTTATCCTCAGAGTATCAGGTATTTTTTCCCTACCCTAAATCTTAAAGTCTGTGTTTGAATTTGATGATTTGCCCATAGGCAGCACTTTCCATAATGCTGCTTTTTCACAAAGAGCATATTTCTCATGCACAAGTGCATCAGGGCCAGCCCCTTAGTTGGAGCCAATGGAAATGTGTCCCAAAGTATTAGTTGTGGTTAACTGAATATGATATAGTCAGTGAAGAATTTAAAGCAAAGTAGAGAAATGCTCTATGGCAAAGTTGTCAAGTCACAAAGTCATACATATGCTCTGAGTAACAAAAGTATTAACACATAAAATTACTCCTTAAGATAGAATAGGATCAAATTTATTATATTTGAGTGGATTCTTTTTTTCACAGATCAAGTATGAAAAAATTAAGCATATTCCATTATTTTAAAGAGGTCAACATAATTTCTTACCTGATCATTTTTGTTAGGATGACAGGAAGTATGAGTTTCCTTCTGGTTTTTCCCAAGTTGCACTGGTGCTGGTATGTTACCTGATGTCTTTGAACTCATAAGAAGCACTGTCTTTCAGCACCATTGACAAGCAGAGCACATTGTCTACCGTAGCAATGCACTGAGGCCATCTGTATAATGTAATGTGCTGTTTCTTTGCCTTTTCAGATGCAATTGAATACTTTCCAGCCATGGTAGGGCACCAACCATTTCCAGAATGTGAAATACATGTTCCCAAATATTGGTGTAAACCAAAAGAGAATTTAAATATTATTTAAATATCACCTGTTACAAAAAAATAGAAATATTTGAAACATAGAAAGTACTTATCAATGTATATCTAATTTTTAGCTGTCAAAAAATTAAATATCAATGGAGAAATTATTCAGAAAATAAAATAAAGAAAGGCAAAATTAGTAAACTGAAAGATATATATTCAAACATACATAAACATAGATAAACAAATGTGGTCATAAAACAATCATGAATGATAGAGAGGGAGAGTCTAGTTTTGACCCATTAAACCCCCTCACCCCCACACCACCAAACATCCGTTGTTCTGATTTTCCTTGTTTTGAAGGCATGGGCAACAAACTATACCAAATAATCCTGCAAATCTTATGACCTGAAACTTAAGAGTCTAACTTATTTAATCCTAAAACAAGCCGGCCGCGGTGGTGCGCGACTTTAATCCCAGTCTAGGACGGGAGGCTGAAACTAGGAGTAGCTTGAGTCTACGGGTTCAAGACCCACCCGAGGCAACATAGCAAGACCTAGTCTCAAAAAATAGCTGGGCGTGGTGGTGAGCGCCTCCCAGCTGCCTGAGAGGCTGAGGCTGGGGATTGCTTGATTTAGGTATACCACGGGCAACGAGAGTCTGTAGTTCCCGGGTAACATAGCGAGACCTAGCCTAAAAAAACAAAAACAAAACAAAACAAAACCAAACAAACACAAAAAACAATGTCTTGTATTGGATGAAGGAGACAAGAATAAACTGCTGAGGAAATTATGTTACAAAAGCATAAAAGTCATCAAGAATTTAAAATGCTACATTAGAAAATATTAAAATTCAATAGAGAAAAACAGCAAGGAATGATGATAAATGAGGCAAATGAAAACTAATGAATATGATGTAATATAATCATGTTATTAACAATAATATGAAGGTATCCACAATTAATTAGAAAAAGTAAATGAGAGTTAAATTAATTAAATAAGTGTGTTAAAATGAGAGTTTATATGAAAACTACCTTAAATCTATTTTATAGATATTTAGAATTTGGAAAAGTTGTCTTTGTGAGATGATAGCCTGGGATAAAGATGTATTTTATGACTACGCAATACATAGTGTTGACTGTTCTAATTTTGGCTTAACATTGATTAAATTTTTCTAAGAGACAAGCTGCAATCCATGCAGAACCAGATGTTTTAGAAATAGCTACTTGTTTCTTCTTGACTCAAAGTGAAATTAGTTTGACAATTCTGTATATAAGTTTAGAGGTGATTTCTTTGCCTCATTTGCATTATCTATTGGCCTTTAACCCTTTATAGATAAAGAACTTGGGGATTAGACATAATATTAGCTGTGAATTAAACTAGTGTCTTGTTAATTCAATCTTAGAATTAAAATAAGTTGATATATAGTACTGAATATAACACAAATTATAGCATTTTTAAAGCCTTTTACTAAGTGGGAACCATCTGGAAGAAATAGTTGCCTAGAAAAGTTCTGAACATAAAATTAAATCTGCAGGCATTGTTTCTATGTGGAGAGAACACTCCACTCCATACAGAGAGAAGTGGAAAGGGTGTTTTCTCTTATTCCTCTCTCACAGATTTTTTCAACACATATTTGTTTCATGTAGCAAATTATAATATTTTTAAGAAACTTGATCCAATACACAAATAAGCTGAATTCCAGGTAACTACGTATGATCATTAAATCAAATCAACAGAAAAGTACTCTGATGAAATAATCAATGTAATTGCATTTTTGACCCCAGGGTATTTACCAAGGGCACCAAATGCCCAGAGCACCCGACACCCTGTCCCGTAGTACCACAGTCTAATTTAATCTCTAGAGTCCAAAGATGCACTGAATGAACTGACTTTTTCTCCAGGTGTCACATTTTTGTGAATGATACTGAATTTCTGAGATCAAAACTTGAACTGTGTCAGTTGCTCACACTGTTTCTCTTTCTGCTGAGAGAAAATGTTTCTGCATGTGCTCTGGAGACTTTGCTTAGATTCTAAAATGATAGATTATGTTAAATAATACAAAGTATATAAGATAGTGATTTTTAGGGGATAAAACAACCAGCCGCAGCCATTCCAAGTGATAAATGTGAAATAATAATATGTGAACGATGATTGTTTTAATGGAAATTAGGACTTTAGAAGAGAACATTGTAAAGTCTCTCCAGAAACATTTTGTGATGTGCAGTTTCCACCTCCCTAGAAATGCTTCTTATTATATGAGCATCATAGAATTCAGCACACACCTTCCTTGCATTTTTTGGTCGTTACAATAGTGACTAATATGAGCCGGGAGATGCCATCCACACTGGAAATCATAGATAATTGCTCAAGAATGTTTAAACATTAAGACAGAATGTTTAAAAATTAACTATATTAAGAGAGCAAAAGACCACAGTCTCCATCTTTAAAAAGTAAATGTCAAAAAGAAATCACAGAGAGAGTGAAAAATTATAATAAGCGATGTGCTTCCTGTCATAACAAGTCATTCAATTTTGATTTTTTTTAATTATCAGGGAAAAATTTTTTAAGTAAAGATTTTTTTAGAAATATAGTTCAAATAATGAGTAGCTCATTAAATCTGTATTAATACACTTAGAAGAGACTTTTGCTATATCTTAAAATCCTTATACCCACCTTAACACTATACATTGCTTAAAAGCATAAATAGTCACATGAAAGCATGAGAGGTTTTGGGATCTGAATTCTGAATCGAAGGCAACGATCTAGTAGAATTATAGTTCTAAAACTAATGTATATTTCTAGATCAGCGTTAATAGTAGAGATCTCATTGGCAATAAAAATTGCTTTTTTTCTTAAAGTGACACTGAAAAGGAGAGAAAGGAATCTCAAAACAATATGTATGATGTATGAACCAGCAAAAGAGATATTTCAAGACCCCCCCTTTTTTTCCTGCTTCTATATTTGATATCACAGATATTTTGGCAATAGTATACTAAATATTTGTTAGATATTTATAATCTATATGTGACAAAGTTATTATTCCACACCCACAAGCACAATTAATTAACTGGAAAGCTACATAAATACATAGATATAAATAGACATAGATGTAGCTATAAATATATAAAACAATATAGATATGTAATGTATCAGTATATATGAAAATGCATTAGAGGATACTTTAGAAAATAACATAAATAATAATATGTATTCATATATATCTATACAATCAATATATAATAAATATTCTCATATATATTTAATAATACAGGTAAATACATGCATATTTTCAAGATATGTTAAACTTTAAAAATGAAAACAAAAACTACAATTAAATTGCCACTGTATGAACTAGTGACAGCTGCAAATGTAAATTATTTAATGTAAAGACCAAACAATCTGGGTAAATCAAGAGATATTTCTAGGCATAGCTAATGAATCATTTATTGTAGGTTTCAGTAACTGCAAATTATGTTCTCCAGGTACATAAAAATGAAAGGTTTTTGAGACTCCAAAAACCTCACCTTAATTTTCAGTTGGATGACATCTAATGTCAGAGTAAATAAATATCGCTAGATAATCGCTAGAAATTCCAAGTGATATCAAAGTCTTCTTTCAATTATTGTCAATAATAAAATTACTTTCTTTAATTTAACACTTGGAACACTGCAACGCAAACATACACAAAATACAGGGGGACCAGTTTTCAAGTGGTTCTACTCGATGAATGTAACAGACAATCTCGTCTGTGCCAAGTCTTCTACAACCAACTCAGAACTAAACAATTTCCCAATAAAATTATTTGGTTCATTATGGAAGAAGACCTCACCCTCAGCTTCTATGTCAGTTGTTACTGTACTGCAGTGTTTTCCAGATAAAAAGCAAAAAAAGAAGAGATCATTTTTCTATGTGTTTTGGGTCAGGTTAACAAATCTATATACCAGCAATAAATAAACACAAACATTCCCTCATCAAGCAGATATAATTATTGTTTTAATATGTTTGATTTCCATATACTTTGTATTCGCTACTTATTCCATTCCTGTTATTTACATATCTCCAGAACATACAGTGTTTATTACTTATTTTTATGATGTAATGATCAGAGCCCATTAAAAATAGCATCGCATAATGGTAAATTTCAAGACCACCTAAAACAATATTATGAAAATCATTATTCTGTTACAAATATACAGTTTATCAATATTTTTAATACTGCATTAATTTATGATGCACATAGTTTTCTTCAACCAATTATCATATGACTTACTTAAAATGTTATCTAGCAATAAATTTAAACAATTGTACCTATGAACTGTTTCAAGTATTCTGTTAGATAATTTGCTCTTTTCTAGAAAGAAAGCACAGATTTGATTATTCTAGTTACAGGTTTTAAGTTATTTCATTTTTTGTTTTTATGAAATAAGCAGCATAGTCATTATATTTTGATTGTACAAATTAATTGTATTGAAGTGGTGGTTTATAATACCATGCCTGGCTTAGGGGTCTGAGGTGATCCCTCTCTGATATACAGTCCCACAAAAACTTTCTTCTTAAATGAAAAAAGAGATTATTATCTTTTATACTTAACTAAGTTTTACCTCATATTTGTTTCGTACTAAATTTTAGCGTAAATGATATTTTCATATGTATATTACTTTATCATTTTCTTTCAAAAGTAGAGTATGGAAGCTCTGTTGAATTCTATTTCCTTTAGGAAATTAATATTTTTAAGATAAATTTTTATGATATTTTATGTTAACATCTATATACATATTATAATTGGGAACATGAATAGATATCAACAGTGTTTCACATTTTATTTATTGAGAAAAAATTAGTTATAAGAATAAACCTAGTTCTCATATATAAAAAGTGTTTAATTGATAAAAAAAAGTTACAGAAAAACAATAACATATGAGAAGCATTATAAATGTGATTATAAAATATATAAAACTTTAATATAAATCAAATTTCAATTCAGGATAGTACTGTTAATAAATATACTTAAAATATTTTATTAATTTATTGTATATTTTCATTTTTCTTTGTATTTGATTAAAATGAGAAATAATCAGTTTCATTGTCTTCCTTACCCATGCTGCCATGATAGCACGTAAATAATTTAAAATTGAAAAACATTTTACTATTACAGACTGCTAGTTCACATTTATAAAGAAGTGCTGATATTTTTAAGTAACTCTAAGTCTGACTTCATTGAATCCAAAGTGGGTTCTGTGGTTAAGCAATACATGTTTTCTCTCCTCTGATCTCATCTTGTCTTGAAGCCAAGATCATTGGGAAATTAAGAAGGAAGGAATATGACTAATTTCTCTTTGAAGGAGTTTCTCCTAATGGGTTTTTCTGCTAAGCCTGAGTTAGAACTCTTCCAGTCTTCCCTGCTCTTAGTTGTATAAATGGTGCCATTAACTGGCAACATCCTCATGATCTAGTGACCTCCATGGACAGTGTCTCCATTCACCCATGTATTTTTTCCTGAAGCATCGCTCCTTCCTGGATCTGGGCAACATCTCTGTGATGGTACCAAGTTCCATTTACAACTCTTTTACTCAGAGTGGCTACATTTTCCTCAGGAAATGCATAATGCAGTGATTTGTGTTTGCTCTCTGTGCTCTTGAGGTGTCCTTGCTCACAGTGATGTCCTATGATCACTGCATTTCCATCTGTTTTCCACTGTACTATGAGATCATCATGGATGATCTGTATCTGTGGGTAGGCAGTCCTAAGAGTCTGGCTCAGTGGAGTCATTTCTGGAACCAAGCACACAGCTACCACTTTCTACATGCACTTTTGTGGTCCATGCTATTCACTAGTTCTTCTGAGAAATATACCATCTCCTCAAAATCTCTAGTCCTAATGAGTTTATCAATGCTTGGGGTACTGGATTCATGAGACTTGTGTCCTTTTGCATTGTGCCTGCTGGTTTGGAGGGGTACCATCTTGAACATGTGTTTGAGACTTTCAGACTAAATGATACTTGGGGTGAAATAACTGGTCACTTATGACTGTGAGGATCTTTTGTTTTTCTGGTTAATTTCATTGTAAATAAATCCCGTTGCTTAATTGCATTTGAGTGGAAACTGCTATGTTCAGGTGAGAAGGATCTGGTACGAAAGCTGGGAAACAGAAGCTGCATTTAAATTTCTTTTACTTATGGCTTACTAGTTGGTGGCTTCTGCCCCTTTTTGCCCCAATTTCACTTGTGAGCCAGCCAGGAGAAATCACCCATGGTGGACCAGCCCAAAGATAGTTTACCTTGCGGTGGTCTTCTTAAAGTGGAAAGCAGTTGCAAGAATTTTGGCTAAAAATGCCGTGGTGAAAAGCATGGAGCTGAATTGGACAAGTTTTGTAATGTGCCTCTTAATGGGGATTCTGTGTGCATGCAGTGGAAAGCCCTCTATGTATATTGGATATGTGTTTAAAATATTTGCTTATGTCAGTATATATGGTAGTTGGTAAGAAAAAAAGCCAAAAATCTTGTATTAAGCTTCCAGGGAAAATTTAGTACGTATGTAAAAAGTCAGATTTGCACAGAGTTTGGAAGTTTAGGAAAAAAAAAAGACTGTAGATTACTCAGTATAGGTTGAACATTTGTACATTTAAGACTGAATAGCACTAAAGGTTTAATGACTTGATTTTTCCCCTCTTGGATACTTAATGTTTGAAAAATACCTTAACTGGTATTAATGTAACTGCATGTTTTGCCTGCTTACATATAATATTTTTGCATGATTGTGTAAGAAAAGGGTTGTTTTTACATTTTTAGATATAAATGTGTATTAGAACAGAATGGAGGAAAAGATACAGGGCTGTGAATGATGCAGGTAAAAATTCTATTGGCCCCAAAATACCCTGCTGGGGGGGTCTGAGAGAAAGACATATGAAAAGAAGTGAGAAAAAAAATGGAAGGAGCAAGGATAGGAAAAGAAAGAAAGAAAAGGAGAGACAAGAATGGTGGACTGAGAAAACAGGTCCACTGGCCTGGTAGGGGAAACTCCCTAAAGAGTGAGCTGGAGGTAGGAAGAAGCCACGGTGACCAGTTGAAGAGTGGCCAGTGTGGAGAGTATGGCACAGCAACAAGGCGGCATAGTCAGCTGGTATCTGGAAATGGTCAGGAATTTAGAAAGCTGATTTGTGCATCAGCAATTGTGAAAAAAGTGTGAAGTAACTTGGAGAGGCAGAGCAGTGCAGAACACTGGAGAGAGGAGAAGAGAAGAGAAGATGCCAGAAAAAGATGACTTTGCAAAAGTGCATGCCTCTGAGGTTTGAAGGTGCAAAGGGGCACCATCTTGGACATGTGTTTGAGATTTTCAGACTAAATGGTGATTAGGCTAAGATAGCTGGCCGCTTGTGGCTTTAAAAGTTTTTTTGTTTTTTTTCTGGTTAATTTCCTTGTAAATAAAACCCATATTGTTGAACTGCATTTGAGTGGCAACTGCTATGCGCAGGTGAGAAGGATCTGGTAAGAAAGTGGGTGGCAGAAGCCGCATTTTAAAAGCTTTTTTTTTTTTCTTGTGACTTGTTAAATGGTGCCTTCTGTCCCTCTTGACCTGATAACACTTTATTTGTGTTGCTTTTATTGGACTGTCCTACCCAAAGATATTCTCTACTGTGCTGAGGATGTCATCTGCTGAAGGCAGAGCTAAGGGCTTTCCACTTGACGTCCCCAACTCATGTCATCATTTTATTCATTTAAATGGCCTCCTTAGAAAATCTTAGACCATTTTCTGACTCTCCAAGTGCAATGAAAATTTTTATCACTATTTTTTGCACAGTTGTGCCCATAACACTCAACCCAATGATCTACAACCTGAGAAATACAGTCATAAACACACAGCTCTAAGAAGGGGTTTCCAAAGAAAAAAACTGACCTCTTTTGTTGAGGAATATCTGTTAATTCTTGGTTAGGAGACAAGCTCAAGTTCAAAACTTATTGGAAAGACTATACATTTAAATAAATTGAGAAAAATAAAAATTATGATTTCTGAAAGAATAAAACTGAGGAGGCAAGCTTAGGGTAACTTAAAGATAGTTGTTGAAAAATTGCCTGAACCTAAACTTTCTCAATGAGGATCTCAATTTGCAAGGCATCTTGTCAAAGGTCCAGTAGATGTCTTCTCTGTCAGTCTTATGTTTATTCATTGAGGAAAACACAGGCATTTGTTGTTAGATACATTAGAGCTTAATGTTTAAGGAAGTAGGAGTTTTAGAGCTAATATTAATCTTGGAGTCTTTCTCTCTTTGAATTTATTATTTTTCCCCAAAGGCAACATTTCTAAATGCTTTACACATATCAATTTTGCTGACACAACTTTTTCAGAATAGATCTGGGCTTAAATCTGGGCTGTAGTATTCATTTATTAACCATTTAATTGTTAAATTTGGTAATCAATGTAAAATAGCTAAACAACAATTTGAAGTTCAATGAAGAAATGAGTATAGGGAAAGTGGTCATATGGCAAAGTTCTCACCAAGATTGTCTAGTATATTTATCTATCACTTAAAAGTGCACATGTATGATTTCACACATATGGTTTATAACCATTACTCCTGCAACCACTAAATTAAAATGTCTCTTTACAACCCAGGCATAAAAAAAGGAATTTTCTGTAAATTTAAAGCACATAGCAATTCTTCCTTCAATATTTCTGTCTGGATGATGGGAAACAATAAATATGAGGTTGTTTTCCTTTTTCGTGAGTTATGCTGGAGTTGGGATATCACATGACGTCACTAAATTGAAGAAAATCCCTGATGCTCAGTGCCATTGTCCAGTCTAGCTCCAATGAGATGTATGAATGTTGAAAGTCTCCAAAAACAATATATTGATTTCTTGTCCAAAAATTTCATTAAATCAAGTCTTTTCCTCTTAAGAAGAAGGGTTAATTACCATTTGTATGGATAGAATGTTAAAATAAGAGCCATGAATACCTCAATACACATTTCTAAATGTTAAAATTATTTTAAAAATGGAAATATTATTAAAATAACCATATAATACCAAAAGAAGAGGTAAATTGAAATAGGTAAAAAGTATTTATATGAATATAATGTGTAGTGATCAATTTAAAAATAAATATATGCTTTCATCAACTTATAAAACAAGGAAAGAGAAATAGTGAAATTATATGTATACTCTATAATATATACTTGTCATTTCCTAACAAATAATAAAATGAAACAAAGGGGTACAGTATCAGGAGAAATAATTTGATCATAAATAAGAGAAAAGTAAGGTCTGATATTGGCAAATGAAGCATTTCCAAAATACATACCTTGTTCCATACTTTGAAGGCAGGGATAATAGGCAATAATGAAAAATACTTTTTCCAAGATAAAATACTTCTAATATGAGAAACAAGTACAAAATTAGGTAATACATGTAAACTGAATTACTATTCTATTCCTAAGTAGAATATTCTATTGAAACCAAAAGGTAAAAAGGACAAATAAGAGGACTTCTATTTTTAATGACCTCATAATAATCCATAATATTCTATTGTGTGTGTTCCACATATCTTTAGCCATGTTATTTGACAGGCTCTTATGTTTTTTCTACCTCTTAGTTGCAAATCATTCTGCACTGAAGAAGATGGGCATGTATCTTTTCCAACGAGTGGTTTCATATTCTTGTTATGAATTATATAAAATCATTATTAATTTTTGAGAAAACTGCATTCTGTTTTCTATTATAGTTCCATCTGTGTAACAGTGTAGGAGGATTTCCTTTTCTGTCTCTGGATAATCAACACTCTTGACAGGTGTGTAATAATATGTCATTGTGGTTTTAATGTGCAATTTCCACAGTGACAGAACTGTATATGTTTTCATGAGATTGCTGGCTATGTATTCTTTGTAAAGAACTGTTATAGCCTCAAGTCATTTTGAATAATTTATTCTTTTTAAGATTGATGTGATTTTATAATTTTTGTATTGAGCCCCTGTCAGATATAGTGCTTGCAAATGTCCGCTCCCATTCATTAGATTAGTTTTTCCTTCTAGTGATAGTTTCTTTAACTAGGAAGAAGCTCATTGGTTTCATGGCCTTCCAGTTTTTTATTTTTTATTTGTTTCCCTTGATGTCATAACCTAGTCCCCAGGGTCATCTAAGACTGATGAAAATAAAAATACAGCCCTTGTTTTCTACCATTTATTTCTTATTTTCAAGTTACCACTGAGGCAGGTGTTAGTGAGTTTATGGTCTATTTGTTTTCCCTCATATTTTTGGGTTTCAAGCCTTACCATCAAATTTGTATTCATTTGGAAAATAGTTTTGTAATATAGTGAAATTCTAGGTAACAAGATGCATTCATTAAATCAGCTCAACAGAAAAATGCTCTTCGGGAACAATGACTGTAATTGCAAGGTATGGTCCCACGATATTTACCGACAACACCATATACCCACAGTGACCAGACACTTGATTATGCCGAAGAGATTTTATAGTCTAACCTCCCATGGCCAAGGTCAGGTTGAAATGAACTTATTTTTTCCTCTGCATTCAGATTTTTCTAAATGTGGCTGAATTCAGAGATCAGGACTTGGTACTAATTGTCAGCTGCCCACAATGACAGCTTTTCCTGTTAAAAAAAGAAGTTCCTGAATATGGTCTGGTGAGTTTTCTTGGGTTCTGAAAGTATAGGTTGCAGAGGAGAGTGGAAAGTTCAGAAGTTACTGATTTGGAGTGAGTGGAAGTAGCCACAGCTTTTGAATTTGTAAAATATGGAATGTTTTGCATTATTCTATAAATATTTAAATAGAAACTATTATCTGGGGGAGAACATTGTAAAGTCCTTCCTTTCCAGAGACATTGAGTGGAAAGCAATTGATATCTCACTAGAAGTGCCTTCATTTGTCAAACCACCTTAGAAGTCATTGTGAATATGTGATGGAATTATCCTCTCTTATAGATCTGGAATTCATATTGTTCATTGACCCTTATGAAAGTGACTTATGAGAAATTGAGATGCTTCCCACATCAGAATTCACCAATAAACATTTTAATATGTTAAAAAAAATTAAAAGTTTGAGAATGAATGAACTATTTTAATAAGGGCAAAATAAACATGAATATTCCATCTTCACAAGGTAAGGATCAGAAAGAATTCAAGATAAAAGCTGAAGAAACATAATGTAAGTGAAGTTACTTCTTGTAACAAGCAGTCAATCAGTCTATTTTTTCCAGTTTTCAGGAAAACATCTGAAGTAGAAAATTCCATCAAATCTGGAATGAAACTGTTAGTGGCTATTTTTTTTAGATAAAGAAGAACTTGTAAGAAAAATAACTGGCAAAAATGATTTAATGTATCACATGTGATAAAATGAACATGGGTTTTACAATGTTTTGCAAAACTTATGTCTACACATCCTTTAAGCATTAATGTTTCAAAACATGAGAATTCACCAAAAGTTGTGTTAGAGATCTCAGATTTTGAATAATCCCTTTTATATAGAAAGTAATGAACTGGAGAGACTATATTTTAGTAGAATGAATGATGTGAAATTTTGTATCAGCATTGAAAGTTGGAATTTCATTGAAGAATGAAGATTCAATCTGCATGTTCTTACTCATAGTAAAAGTTCCTACTGACAGAAAAATTATCCTGAATATCTTAGCACCAATAAAAGAGACTTTAGTTTTCCTGCTTCTTCACTTGGTATCATAGGCAGTAGTGGTAGTAATATATTAACTACTAGTTAGAAATCTATAATCCACAGACAACTGGATAAACTATAAATTCATATTTACATATTTTATATTATCATATATATTGATATGAATGTAATGTTAAAAATAATTATATACTTTTTCACAAGAGACAGGAAAATACGTATTGTTTTCAGTCGAAAACAGAAATTGCACTTGATTTCACTCTATACCCACTGTATAAGTTATTAACAATAGTAGATATAAATTAATGGGAAGGTCAAACAAATTTTTTTCTATGTAATCAATCAATATTCTTATGCATGTGGAACATACTATTGTTGTTGGATTTCAAAATGAAAATTAAGCAGCCTTCTTCCAGGTACATAGAAATAGAAGTCCTTAAAGCTTCCAGAAACCTTACTTTTTAAGTTTCATTTACTTGTAAATGAAAAGTCTACATGAGAAAATTTGTCATAATCTCTAGAGATATCAGATGTCATTTTGAAAGTTTTTATTATTAAATAAATATGATATTATTTTATTTGATGTAACAATATTTAAATATTGCTATGACAAAATGCACAAAGATACAAACTCAATAAGACTGAACCAATTTTTAAATAAGTTTTATTGATGTGTATAAGGGACTTGTCATTAGTGGCATCTTTTCTATTAACCTTAAATTAAATATTAAATTTCACAAAAAATCAAAGAAAAATTTATAATTCTTAGTGTATTTACTGTGTAACTTTTAAATGTAAGCCAACGTTGACTGTACCATAGCTCCATTAATAAAATTCTGCATATAAGAGACTTGATAATTTTATTATATAATTTCATTTTTACCCATTGATTGAAATGGGCAATACTAAAAGTAGAATCTTGTTTACCCTCATTTCTTTAATTGGGTCAAAATATTTTAAAATTCTTGGACATCATTCTTGGTACACAGAAATACTTTGCATTTGTGATGAATAAGCAGTTATTTCATTAAATGATTTCTTGGCAAAATTGATTGAGTACAAGGTAATTTACTAGGTTGAGTAAGAGAAATTTTCTTTCAATTTTTGTATCTTGCAGCCAACAGCACTGGAAAATTAAGAAGGACTATGGTTAACTTCACCATGAGTGGGTTTATTCTGATGGGATTTTCTGGCAAGCCTGAGAAGGAAATCATACTTGTTTTCCTGTTCTCAGTTTTATATCTGGTGGCATTAATGGGCAATACCCTCATTATCACTGCAACTTCCATGGACAGGAGTCTCCATTCACCCATGTATTTCTTCCTGAAGCACCTATCTTTCCTGGATATGTTGTACATTTCTGTGACTGTGCCAAGGTCCATTTACAACTTTTTCATGCATAGTGGTTATATTTCCCTTGGTGAATGCATACTACAGTGTTTTGCTTTCACTCTCTGTGCTTCTGCTGAGGTATCCATGCTCACCGTGATGTCTTATGATCGCTATGTGGCCATCTGCTTCCCACTGCGCTATGAGATCATTATGGATGCCAGCAAATGTGTACATAGTGTCCTTGGTGTCTGGATCAGTGGAGTCATTTCTGGAGTCATGCAAACAGCTGGCACTTTCTCGGTTCACTTCTGTGGTCCCCATATCATCCACCAGTTCTTCTGTGACATTCCCCAAATTCTTAAACTCTCTTGTTCTAGTGAATATATGAGAGAGGTTAGGATAAGTTACTTCTTGGCTCTATTGGCCTTTATTTGCATCTCCTTTATTGGACTGTCCTATGCAAAGATATTCTCTGCTGTCCTGGGGATGTCTTCAGCTGAAGGCAGAGCTAAGGCTTTTTCGACTTGCCTTCCCCACCTCACTGTGGTCATTTTATTCATTTTGACAGGTGTCTTTGAGTATCTCAGGCCACCTTCTGACACTCGAAGTGCACTGGACATTTTATTTACTATTATGTATACGGTTGTGCCCCCAGCACTCAACCCAATGATCTACAGCCTGAGAAATCAAGCCATGAAGTCAGCTTTAAAAAAGATTTTCCAAGGGAAAAAAGTTGACCTCTTGTGTTGAGATACATCTGTTAATTCTTGGTTGGGAGACAATATCAAAATATATTGGGAAAGCTTTTGTTTTAAATGAATTGTAACAATTGAAAATTAGTAAGTTTATTAATGAATATAGAGTGATGACTCAATCCAAGAACAACCTTCAGATAGTTATGAAAAGATTTCTTGAATTTATATCCTCTAGAGGGTTCTATAGAATTTCAAGGGAAACATCCAGATCCCGGAGTAGGATGTTCTTGTGTATTTATGTCTTCTATGCATTGAAGAGAACAGGGAAGATTGTTAAAATTTTGCCTTTAAAAGCTGTTCTTCTAGGAGCTGGGAATTTTAGCCATGCCATAAACATGAAAGTGGTGTTTTTGAAGTTACTGATTTTCCACAGACAGCTTCTTCTGAAATGTACTTTCACAAAGATCATTTCCTCCCTTCCCCCCTGGGACAGTCCCTTCAGCCTCAGTCTCAGCTGATCTTAATTTTCGACATGACCCCTTTAGCTGGGACCAGGGAGAAGTGTATCCACTTGATCGTGAGCTTTGGTATTCCATGAATAGCCCAGTCAACCAAAAGTTTGCTTGATTTAAAGAAAAAATAAAAAACATCGGAAAGTTGTCATCTTCAATGTCATAACATGGGCTATGGAAGTAGTCAAAAGTATTCATACAATTGGTTATACCAACTCCTTCAAATATAATATATAAAATGTCACCCCATGAAACCAGGTGTGAAAAAAGATGCCATTATTTTAAAGGAGTTAATACAATCACTTCAGCAATCATTTCTGTCAGGTTAAAGTCAACAGCAA
The DNA here is from genome assembly GCA_004024945.1 of Uropsilus gracilis. NCBI lineage: Eukaryota > Metazoa > Chordata > Mammalia > Eulipotyphla > Talpidae > Uropsilus > Uropsilus gracilis. The sequence continues at coordinate 22,736 of PVHY01003165.1, read as the reverse complement.
ATGTGAGGTACTTTTCTCACCTTTTCCTGTGTTACCCTGAAGCTGGGCTGTCACATGATGTCCATGTCTTGGTGAAAATTCCTTCAACACCAGCACCAACTCTCAGCACCAGCAGCCACACAAATGCCTGCTAATGAATGCTCCATGAATCTCAAAGACCTCCTTAAGCAATATACTAAGTTACTCTGCACAAATCTCACATACTATTTCTTTGCCTCTGAAGTTTCATTCATGTAGGAGAAATGTTTAAATAACACAATCATCTGTGAGTGCCTCAGAATACAGGTTGCTAAATATTATAAACATACCATGATGAAATAGAAACATTATTAAAAGAATTCTGTGCTAAATAAATATATATTTCATAAATAGGTAAATAGTACATCTATGAGTATAATGTGTAATATTCTGAACTTAAAAATTAGTGAGTGGATTATACAGCACATAACACAAGGAAAGAAAATATTAATGAACTGAAAGATAGGGTATCCATTGTAAAAATAAGATTTCCTATCAAATGAACAAATGAAACATCACAGGAAGAGATTCAATCATTAATGATGGAAAATAAGATCTAACATTGACTTATAAAGTTCCCACACATCACTGGGTGTGTTTCCATGCACTGAAGGCATAACTAAGAGACAGTATTGAAAAAAATTTCTGACTTTTTCCATAATTTATGTAGGTATAAATCTTTAGGTTTAAAAGCAGATATTGGCTAATATATGTAACATGAATTCACAGATGCAATACCTATTGAAACTCTACTATGACAAATAAAAATGAGTTAACAATTACAGTACAAGATTTACTATTACATCATTTGTTCTCAATAATCCATTTAAAAATAATTTTTACATAAAATTATTTCTACATAAGGTAGAATATATTTAAATAAAAAGTAAATTGTTCAATGAATTTCAATGCCACTATTTAATGCTAGCTGATGACTATCAACTGTGTTATGCCACTGGATGATATAGGTGTGGGAGATGCTGTTCTGTTCAACTGATGTGTGTGTTCATTCTTGTAATATAATAATGTGAATTACTGTGATTTCACAGTACTTTATTATATTAAGTATTTTCTTATATTATGGGATCTATGATTTCCAATTCAATATTCCAGATTTTCTAGGAATCCCTGTGTCTTTGTTTATTCATACAAGCTTTAGAATTAGTTTTCCAATTCCAAAACATACATGCTGATATTCTCATAGGAACTACATTCAATTTTAGATCTGACTGAAAATATAGGTTACTGTCTTCAAATCCATGACCTGGATACTTGTAGTTATTTAGGACATAAAAATTCTTTCATTCATGATAGAGTTTATAGAGTAATGAGTTTGTACATTTTTAAAATATATATCTCTACTCCTGGAAGTAACATTCTGCTTAAACATTATGTAAGTTCCAGGTGTGCATCAATAAAACCCAACTGGTGTTAAAGTCAACTATTAAACCTCCAACTCCTCCTCCATACAACTGACATTTTACTTGATTGGCATACCTCTGCCTCCTGTTTTCTGGTAGCCTCTAATTAGCCCAAAAGCTTTTTTTAATATTACTTAGTCTAAAGAACCAGCCACAGTGTGCGAGAATGGACAATGAGAGATTACTCAGCCACAAAAGCTGAGGGCTTGTTGGAAGTATGTGACAAAAGCAGTTTATTGTCTAAGGCAGGGATTATTTAAAAAGTAGAAGACACAATTTATGACCAATTGTATAAATGAGACAAATGGCTAGGGTACTATGAAATTGCGTAAAATATTAGTTTCTGTGAGATATTTGGGGAGAGGGTGTTCACCCATAAATTTGTTGGTATCTCCCAAGGAATGTTTCTTAAGATAAACATTGGAGGAATGGCAACACTGCTGCCCACCCGAGGTCAGTCATACCATTTCATCTTCAGTGTTCTGAAAACCAGTAAGAGTGGAATGAAGTTTTCTTCACCCACAGCATGAGTCCTGAATCTATCTCAGCCTGTGGCTCCTGACAATTTAGTTCCATTATCTGTTTACGCTATATGAATATGCTCCTACTGCATTTATTCTATGTATGAATGAGGTCAGGCAAACCATCCTGTCCGTGATACCAGTTGTAGAACAAGCATCCCAAATGCAGATAGAGTCTTTATCAGTTCTAGCAGTGATAAAGACACACCAGGAAGGGAGGCGGATTAGGGCTAGGGCTGAGAGGTGGGAGTGAGGAACTAGGAGGCAAATGAGCCCCCCCCACCCCAAGGATTTGTCTCTGGTCTGTCTCTCTGGAGTTCTCTCATTTTCTCTCTCATGTTCCCTCTCTCACCTGCAGGGTGACACTGCCATTTATCCATTAGCTCCCAGGGCCAGGTGAGTACACTCAAATATGTACAAAATCATTAGACCAGGTATATAGTCACACGGAGGATACAACACTACAGATGCTGATCATAGAGGCTAATGGTGGAAAAAGCCTCACCAACTCATTTGCCTTACAGTGAGCTATTTCATCAGCATAAAACACTCAAAGCCATCCATGCTCTGGCAGATGGCAGGATTTTCAAACCTGGAATCCCTAGTAGTATTCCACTGTGTGTATCCACCAAAACATTTTTAACTGATTATCTGTCGTAGGACACTTAGGTTGTTTCTAGTTTTTGGCTATTTTTAATAACAATGCCATAAATATGATATCATATATATCTATTTGATTTCATAATTCAAGAATTAAAACTGGAATAACTGGAATTTCTAGTTTTAATTATTTTTTTCTTTATTGAGATAACACTTATTTGCAACACTGCATGTGTTTTAGTTGACAGTCCCAAACCTGGTCAGATATTTTTTATCTTCCTACCACCACTATCAGAGCATCCTGAGAGGTTCACCCGTATTTAGTAACCTCCATTCACAAGTTATATTCCTTGAGAGTGTTTTTGTCTATTTTGTCAGTTCCATTTCTTTTCTTTTATTCGTTATTATCCATGGGTTGGTGACATCTTGTTTCTGCTTGTTGTCTTTTTCCTTCTGAATGTTTAAACTTAGCATGATAAGAAATTTACAGACATTTTTTCATTAATTGATAGTGACTAACAGTCTTCCAAATTCAGGATCACTGTAAGTTATGGATGGCTTCTTAAATCATTTTGTGCTATTCTGTCAAATAAGAATTTACTTGTAAACTATTTTACTTCTGTTTTATAGCATTTTTAGAGTTGTAAAAGGTCATTTGTCAAATGAAGTCTGGAATATATATGTTTTATGATAATTGAATCATAGTTACTAACTGTTCTAGTGTGGGATTGATCTTGAGCAATAAATTCATTTTTCAGAATGAAAACTTCATGCTAACAAATTGTTGAACATCCACCCTAATATTTAAAAAAATGGTTATTAATTACATTTCCACTTTCAGTGAAATTAGATATGAATGTAGTGTTATTGGATTAGGGCATATTCCTTTCACTGAATGGTAGTAATCTACTTGTATTTGCATATTTTCATATAATCGAGATGTTTGTGAGAAACTAAAATATATTTCTAAAGTAAATCAATGACTGACTTATTAATTAAATTAAAAAATACATTTTTTATATTATTTAACCTAAGATGAAATTATAATAGTATTCATTGATTTGATCCAGTCAACACTAATAACCAGAAATTCCAGGTAACCAAGGACATTCATTAAATCAATTCAGCAGAACTGCTCCCTGTAATTGAAAAGTTAAGTCCCTGGGTATTTACCAACAACACCAAATACACAGAGCACAACAAATTCTGTTTGTTCCCAAGAGACTTCACTGCCTAATCACCAGAGGCCAAAAAAGAATTAAAAGGCACTTCACTTTTCTCCACAGTTCACAATGTTCTGAATGTGACTGATTTCAGAGATCAAGGCTGATCTCACTTAAGTGTCAGCTGCTCGTACTGATAACTTCTGTTGAGGGAAGATATTCTTGAATATCCTCTGACAAGCTTGCTAATACTGATAGCTTCTGTTGAGGGAGATATTTTTGGATATCCTCTGGCAAGCTTGCTTAAGTTCTAAAAAGTTATATTAGGCAGAATAATAGACTTAGGTTAATGGTTTTTGACTGTGTGAGATTACCAGTTCATTCAATTAACTTGTTAAATATGAAATAACATGTATGAGCTCTGATTATGTCTTGGAAATTAACGATCTCAGAGAGAACATTGCAAACTTCTTCCCCTCCAGAAACATTTTTTAGACTGCCATTTCCACCTCCATAACAATGCCTTTCTTTAGTAACCACTATAGAAGTTATTCAGTGTGGATGTATAATGGAATGATTCTGTTTGATGTGTTTTATATTCATAATGTTCATTGATACTTATAATAGTGATTTTTAAAAGATGTGATGCTTTCACTTCAACAATGAAAGAAATGTTCAAATATGTAGGAAAATCTAAAAATTGAGAATGTCTTAAATTGTCTCATGACAACAGAATAATCATTTTTTTCCTTCACAAAATAATAAGTTAAAAAAACAGGCAACAACAAGTGCTGGCATGGATGTAGAGAGAAAGGAACACTCAAACTGCTGGCGTGTATGGATTGGATTATTAGGGGCCTACTCAAGATCAGCAGATGCAGAAGGAAGGTCCAGCTGGCCATCTCGTCCTTCAGTTTGTATAAGCTTAATCTTGAGCCAGCTGTCAGGATGTGCTCGAGCCATTCTGGCTGAAGCTGGTTCACTTGTGGTTCAGTAGCAGTGCACACCTGAGAGTAATGAATCCACGGCGCGATTCTGTCTACCTTGACTGCAAAGGGTGTAACAAAAACAAGATAAGGGTTTTTCCACCTGGACTCCAAGGTTTTTGGAGCGTGATGCTTTATCCAAACCCACTGACAGGAGCAAAGGGATGAGCCATTTTTAGGTAATGTTGTCTTTAATGTAAAATCAGTAGGGGACATAGGTTGTTCATACACAAAGCGAACCTGTTTCCAGATTTCTTTCCAAATCATTTGCAAACCAAGCATGTGTAAGCCAAAGTAAGTAGTCTGATCTATTCCTAGATGTGTGGTTTGATGTAACTGCTGAACAACTGGTGGGGCAGTAACAAAAACCTGTTCCGGGTGGCCCACCATCCATTGATCTCAAGGGCCGGAGACTGTTTTTGTTGGATCCATAGGCAATCCTCAGGGGTAGACAAGGGAGATGTTTTTGGCAATTTGGGCAACCCAGGTGGAGGCAGAGAAAGGGATAAAGCCATGACTGTAGGTGACGCATAATCCCTGAGTTTTTACTCTTCTGACAGAGCTGCAGAGCTGCTGGTTAAGCAGTCTCATCTGCCAGTTTGTTTTCACTAGCTCCCAGTGAGTCTCCTGACTGATGGCCTTCGTAATGGATGACGACCACATTCTGGGGCAAGTGTATGACCTGCAGGAGGGCCTGACTCAAGGACGCATGGCAGATGGGCTTACCATCAGAGGTGATGAATCCTCTTTCCACATAGATAGCTCCAGCACATGAATGGTGGCAAAGCCATACCTGCTGTCTGTGTAGATGTTCAGCCTTTTTCTGCTGCCAGAGTCAGGGAGGGCATGGATCAGGGCAATAAGTTCTGCTTGCTGTGCAGATGTGTTGTCCAATTGTCTCTGACTCCACATTACCCCTTTGTGGGAGGTGACTGCTGCGGCACGTCTTTCCACCACCAGGACGCTGCCATCAGTGAACCACGTCAGGGCTTCCCCAGAGTTATGGGTAGTCCAAAAGGTTTACACGGGCTGCTGCTGCCTGACTTAGAATCTCTAGACACGGGTAAGGTTCTGGTGCGGAGGGATCCGGCACCTCAGGAGGAAGGGAGGCTGGATTTACGACAGTGCTGACCTGGAAATGGACTCGGAGGGTGTCTAGGCCCTTGGTAATGAATCAGTCTACTATTACTGATCCATTTTCCAGGAGGGTGTCTGAGAACAGTCTTTAGAGCATGGTGGGTGGAAATGAACACCATTTGGTCCAGAGTCAATTTATCTGAGTCTTTTGGGGTCAGTGCTGCCGCAGCTTTGATGCATAGGCAAGGTGGCCACCCCGAGGCCTTTTCCAAGGGCCCAAATCTTGTGTGAGAACTACCCTTTATATCCCTTTTTTTTTTTCATCCACATACAGAGTGAAAGTTTTTTCAGCATCAGGCAGGCTAAGGGCCGGTGCTGACAAGAGGGCCTCTTTTAGTTTTTGAAATGCTAGTTCCTGAGCTAGTGTCCATGAAAAAGGGTCCTTGGCCTCTGCGGTGGCCTCATACAAGGGTCGAGTCAACTCAGCAAACCTGGGTACCCATAATCGGCAGGATCCTACCGACCCCCAAAATTCCCTCACTTACTTACGAATTTTAGGAGTAGGAATAGACAGAATTGTTTGAGTCATTGCTGGAGTAAGCCAGCGCTTTCCTTCATGCAACTTGTACCCCAGATAGTTTACTTCAGTGCGACAGATCTGAGCCTTTTTTTGCACTCACCCGATATCCAAGGTCAGTTAAGGCGTGAAGTAGCGCCTTGGTAGCTGCCAGACATGTTCCTCTTTCTGATGCTGCAAGTAAGATGCTATCAACACACTGTAGCATGGTAATGTGAGAGTTTTCCAGTGCAAGGCTAACAAGTCTTTGATTAGACCTCATTAAACAGAGTAGGTGAGTTTTTAAAACCTTGGGGCAGCCTAGTCCAAGTCAGTTGATTAACCAGTTCTCCAGGGGCATCTGCTCACTCAAAGGCAAAAATTTCTTGGCTCTTGGGTGCCACTGGAATAGAGAAAAAGGCATCTTTTAAATCTAAGACAGTATACCACAGTAAGTTTGGTGACAAGGAACTCAACAGCGTATATGGATTAGGACTGTTGGATGGATGTCAGCCACTCGTGAGCTTACCTCTCGTAAATCCTGCACTGGCCAATAGTCTCTGTTGGATTTTTTGATGGGTAGCAAGGGCATGTTCTATGGTGACTTGCAGGGTTTTAGGGTCCCTACTGCCTTTAGCCTCTGAATGTGGTTGCTAATGGCCTTGCGGCTCTCAATAGATATTGGGTATTGTTTCACCCTAACTGGCCTGGCTCCCGGTTTTAATTCCATGTACACTGGGGAGTGATGTTGGGCAAAGCCAGGTCCCCCTGTCTCCGCCCATGCCTTTGGGATTTCCTATAGCCACTCTGGGGCACGCCTTTATGTTGGTGGGTTGTTTTCCCGCATTTAAAGCCTCCTGGAGAAGAGCTTGGTTATAGAGTCTATGCTCATCAGCTAAGGCCAGCGTAAGGATTGCTTTTCCTGTTGTGGTAGCCATAGGAATGCAGACTTGTACTCCTTGTGATGTAAAGGAAATATGAACCTGAGCCTTGGTTAGAAGGTCTTTCCCCAAGAGTGGCATGGGACAATCAGGGATAACCATAAAGGAATGCTACACGGTCCCAGAGGCCAAGTCAACAGAGTGGTCAGTAGTCCATCTATAAAACTGCAAGCGTGTAGCACCTTGCACTAGGGTGAGTTTACTTGTTTTTGGACCATGATCCTGGGTAAGGACAGAGTATTGTGCACTGGTGTCTAAAGAAATTCTACAGCCTTCCCCTCCACTGTTAGGGTTACCCTGGGCTCAGGGAGGGGGTCTGAACTCTGACTTCCCTAATTGCTATCAGACTCAGTCCTGCCAATCACCAGAACTGGGGTGTTGGATTTTTGTTTTAGCTCATCCTGGGAGGGCTTTTGCATATTTTGAGGACAATCATTGACCCAATGGCCAAATCGCTGACACTTTGCACATTGTTTTTTTTACAGCTTCGGTCTCTGGGGGTCTTTTTCTTTTTGGTGCCCCTAATCTTTGTCTACAGCAGCTAACATAATTTTTGCCATCTGCTTGAGTTGGTGTTTTTGCTCTAATTGTCTAAGCTTTTTGTCCTCTCTAATTTTATCTTCCCTTTCTCTAGCTTCAACTCAGAGTCTCTCTTTTTCCTCTGGAGTTTCTTTACCATAAAACACCTTTTTGCAGCCCATACAAGCTCTTGCATTGGTTGTTCCCCTGGTCTTTTTGATTTCTTTTTTTATATCTGGTGCTGACTAGTTAACAAAGGTCATTATGATGGCTGCCCTACTCTCTAATGCCTCAGAGTCTAGTGGTGTGAACAGCTGAAAGACCTCCATTATACGCTCTAAAAAGGCTGCAGGATACTCCTGGAGTCCTTGTCGGATATCTCCTGTCTTAACCAAATTGGTTGTTTTTCGAACAGCACCACATAGACCAGCCATGAGAGTCTGATGGTAGATTCAAAGACACTCCCTACCTTCAGGTTGTGTGAAATCCCATTGGGGCCGCTCCATGGGGCAAAAAAAATTTATATGTAGCTGGTCCTGGGTGGGTTACCCATCCTCCCTTGCTACATGATGATGGGCTTCCTGGAAGATGCAACCTCTTTCTTCTAATGTAAACAAAATGTTCATGAGTTGTTGACAATCATCCCAAGTTGGCTGATGGGTGTAAAGAATGGACTTAATAAGATTAATGAGCCCTCTGGGATTATCAGAAAAAGGTGGATGTTGTTGTTTTCGATTATAAAAATCAGAAGTGGAAAAAGGCCAATATTGGTGGACTTATACCCCATCCTCTCCCAAAGGACCAATAATTCTTAGGGGAGCCAAAAGAGGGGTTGTCAGGGTACATTGGCACATCCTCACTCTGGGTTCTGGGGAGACTGCAGCCTTGGGACCTGCATCCTTGTCCTCTTCTCCCAGAACCACCAGAGGGTAAGGAGGAGAAGGATCTGCCACTTGTCATCCATTGACTACCAAGCAAGGCACTGGAAGGTTCACTGCCTGTGACATAAGGGAAGCTAACAATTCAATTGGGGTGGAATCAGGTAGAATCTCTGGTGGGATTTTTTTCTTTTATCCCCTGTAGTTACCGACATATCTGGTATCTGTGACATGTATATACGTGCTACCCATCCCACCACCTGATTAAACCTGGGAACAAAAGGCCTGAGCCAATCTGGCAGGCAGGTCGTCAAGTCTTACCAGAGAAGAATAATGAATGAGACCCCACTCAAGGCTCCCTCCTAGTAGCCATCTGGAATTAGGAGACTTGGTGCCTGGAACAAAAGGCCATTCTGTGGAACAAAGGGTGATTAAAGTCTTTTTTTAATTTCAAAACTCAAGCTACTGGCATGCCTGAGAACATCAGGTAAATTGTTAATCATAAGTCCCAAAGGAGTTGATTGGTCTTGTCCCATGTATGTAAGGAAAATCACAGATATTCACTCAACAAAAAATACAGAGGGACAAAAATACACAGAAGACACACAATACAAACTACAATGAGACAACATAAGCAGGCCGGTGACTGGCTTTGGTAATGAAGAAACATGCAGACCACAGAATTGAATAGAGAAAGTGGCAGGCTATTAGCGTGGTTCCAGAAATGACCTCACTGGTCTAGATGCCTAAGACACTGTGGACACATTTTCTGGGATCCATGATGACCTCGTAGTGCAGTGTAAAGCAGATGGCCACGTAGCAATTATAGGACATTTCTGTGAACATAGACACCTCAGCATTAGCATAGAGTGCAAAAACAAAACTCTGTGCTATGCATTCCCCAAGGGAAATGTAGCCACCCTGAATGAGAGAGTCATAAATGTGCCTTGACACAGTTGCAGAAATTTAGAAAGGATAGATGCTTCAGGAAGAAATACATGAGTGCCTGGAGACTACTGACCATGAAGACTGTGATATGAGGACACCCCCGTCTATAAGACTGAGAACAAAGATGCATGGAAGAATTCTAGTTAAGGTTCTGCAGAAAATCCCATGAGAGTAAACCTAGTCAAAAACAAGTTAACCTTTTTAATTTCTAACTTATAATGGCTGCAAACAAGATGGAATTATAAAAAAGAAAATTTCTGAACATAAGTACCTAATCCTGCTTGAAGTCAAAGAAGGTTGATATAAATTCACTTGTAGAAATCAATGCTTCTTCATAAATATGAAAGCAATTCTCTGTACTAATAATGATGTAGAGCCATTTTAAATGACTGGATCAATTATAGAGACACAGATAAAGAGGATTACAATCTCTTTATTGACTATTTCATTCAAAAAGGAAAAAAATGAATGTGTGTAATAAAATCAATATATTATATTTTAAAATATATAATCTTGTTAACAGGACTGGAGCAGTTTTTCTGTGACATCCCTGAGTTTGCGAATCTCTCTTGTTCTAATGTATATATGAATGAAGTTAAGTTACTTCTTGGCTCTTATGACTTGTCTTTGTGTCATATTTATTCCAATGCCATACACACAGGTATTTTTTACTGTGCTGAAGATATCATCTGTTGAAGGCAGAGCTAAGGCCTTCTCCACTTGCTTTCCCCATTTCATTGTCATCGTCTTATTAATTTCAACCAGCATCTTTGAGTTTTTCAAGCTACCTTCTGACTCTCCAAGTGCACTGAGCATTTTTTTAACTCTTACATACACAGTTTTGCCTACAACATTCAACCCAATAATCTACAGTCTGAGAAACCAAGTCATGAAATCATTCTGAGAAAGGATTTTCAAAGAAGCAAAACTGACCTCTTTATTGGAATGTCATACACACAGATATTTTTTACTGTACCTTTTTTATAAAAACATGGTCTGTTCTTACAGGTGTGTTGGGATCTCATTACTGTTTTGATTTGCATTTCCGTAATAATTAGTGATATTGAGCTTATTTTCATATTCCTGTTGTCTGTTTGTATTTCTTCTTTAAGTTCTTTTTCCCATTTCTTGATTAGGATTTTTGCTTTGTTTTGTTGAGCCATGTGAGTTCTTTATGATTTTTTTTTAATATCAGACTCCTATCAGTTAAAAGGAATGCAAACATTTTTTTTCCCCATTCAGTTAGGTATCTCTTTGTCTTGGTTATTATTTCTTTTGCTATACAGAAATTTTTAGTTTGATATAGCCCAAGCTATTTATGTTTTCCTTCATTTTCTTTGTATGTATAGATACATCCTGAAAGATGTTTCTGCAGTATAGGTGAATGTGGTTTTACTTGATGGATTTAAAGGACAACCTTGTCCATGCCAAGTTCTCTTCATCCAACGCAAACAATTTCCAATAAAATCACTTGGTTAACCATGGAAGTTAGAAGACCCTTCACCCTCAACTTTTAAGTCAAACATTATAGGCACACCATGGATTTGAAAAACAAAACAAAACAAAAAAGAGGGTCATTTTTCTATGTATCTTGAGTCAGGTTAACAAATCTATAAACCAACAATAAACACAAAAGGTCCCTCACCCAGCAGAAATAATTACTGATCAATGTGTTTGATTTATTTATACTTTTTATTCCTGCTATTCCATTCTTGTATATTTGCATTTATTCAGAAGATAAAAGTGTTTATCCTTTATTTTTATGTCTATTGAAAACTTCATCCTCTGGAAGTTGGATATTTTAAACCTGCCATCAACATAAAGATCTTTTTTTTTTTTTTGAAATTACTAATTTGTCCAGAGGTAGAACTTTCTAAAATGCTTTTTCACAATTAGTATTTTTCATGGGCATGTTTTTTGCAGTGCCAGGCCCAGCCACATCTAATTCTTGACTTGTGTCTCTTATGTGAGAACAGGGAGAAGGATATCCATTTAATATCAGCTTTGGTGAATAAAACCACCAAAACTTTCAAAATTTAAAAGAATAAATATACAAAGAGTTGTCATAAAAGGAAGTTATCACCTTCTCCTAGGTCCTGGTGTACCCACTCACACATAGTCACACCCTTTCAGCAGGGCATCCAATCATGGGGAGAATGCAGCACCATAGGTGCTGGTTATAGAGGCTAAAGACAGAATTACAAAAATGCTGAAAATCTCACTATTCTACCAGGAACTCCCTGTAGCCAGTCAGAACCCATGCTGCAAAAAGGAAAACTTAATTTCACGATCTTCTCTGTCTTCAGAACACTGAAGATGAATGTCATGATTGACCTCCAATGGGCAGCATTGTCTTGTTCCTCCAATATTTACCCCAAGAAACATTCCTTAGGTGATAACACCAAGTTAATGAGTGAATCCCCTGCCTTCAAGTATCCCACAGGAACTAATGTTTTATCTAATCTGATTTTGCCTAAGTCATTTATTCCTTTTCTTTGACTAGCTATGATCCCTATAAAAAACATTTGTAAAATCCAATAAAGTGGCTGGGTGATGCATACTTCCATTCAGCCCCAGTCTCTGACTGAGTCAATCTCTCTTGTCCTTCCTCGTGCCCCATGTCCTGGCTCTTTGCACTACCCTATGCTCAGAAAAAAATGCTTATAAATGGTAGAAGGGAACAAATAAGAATTGCGGATAATATTAAAAGAATCTTATGCTAAGAGAAAGAATAGCTACATTTGAGACAATGGTAAAAAGTGCACAGATTAGTATAATGTATAATGATCAGAATTTAAAAATGAATGAGTAATCAGGAGTAATCAGCACATAATAAAAGACAGAAATAGTGAACTGAAAGATATGTTTCCCAATGAAAAACAAGATTTTTCACCAAATGAGCAAATGAAGCAATAGTCAAACTTTATGAGAAAAAGATTAGATAATAAACAATAAGAAAATCTATCATTGACATAAAAGTTCCCAAATATCATTTAATCTTTTTCCACGCTTTGAAGGAATGAACAACAGAAATATTTCAAGTAACTTTTTCCTGATTTTTTCCAGAATTCATATAAATTAAAATCTTTAGGTTTGAGAGATAAACATTGGCTAATATACGGAAAATGAATTCATAAGTACATGACCTGTTGTAACTCTAAAATGATAAAGACCAATCTGTTAATAATTACAATGAAAAAAGTTTGTTTCATCCTTTGCATTCATTTTATTTTTTGCATAAGACAGAAGTTGCCATTCATTTCATTCAAAGTAATATTTAATAAATTATTTTCATAATAATTATTATGATTACACTAGGTAAACCTTAGACTGCATCTCAAGTTAAATAACAATGGGTAGTTTTTACTTGTTTACTCAAGAAAAATACATTGCCATTTAGTAGTATAAGATTAGAAGTATTTCACTGATTTGCAGTGGTAGTCAAATGATATTTACACATTTTCAGAAAATGGGGATGTAGATTTGACAATACCATATTATCTACTTAAAGTTAAAGTAATACTTGTTTATTCAATCAATCAATATAAATTAAATCTGTTATTCTTGAATCTAATATGTTACAGTATAGTTCAATAATTTGATCTTTAAAAACAAAGTAGTTGAAATTCAGGTAACTAGTATGATCATTAAATCAACTGAACAGAAAATACTGTGTTATAATAATAAATGTAATTGCGGATTTTGACCCCTGGGTATTTACCAACAATACCATATACCCGCTGCTCTCAGTAATTCTGCTTATGCCTAAAAAGATGTCATTGTCTCATTTCCAGAGACCAAAGAAATTTTAAAATGGACTTACTTTTTCCTCCACAGTTCTGATTTTTCTGAATGTGACTGACTCACAGAGATTAAGATTTAACAAAGTTTCTGCTGTTCACACAGACAATTTCTCCTGTTGGTTGAAGATATTCTTAAATATGCTCTGGTGAGTGTCCTTAGTTTTTATAAAAACTTAGATTACACTGAATATAGGAGAGCCCCTAAGATACTGGCTTTTAGTGGGTGAGGTAATAAATTACTGCCATTTAACTTGTAAAACATGAAGTAGTATATATGAGTTCTGATTAATTTAATGGAAATCTGGGAAAGGACACAGTGAATTTCTCCATTCAGAATCATTTTATGGAGTGCAGTTATCATCTCCTTAGCATTGTTTTTCTGGATATAATCAACATTGATGTAGTTTAGTGAAAATGTTCCATTAATTCATATTATATGTTGATTTATAATAATAATCTTATATGAGAAATGAGATGTTTTCCACATGAGAAATCACAAGTAAATTGCTGAAACATGGTAGGAAACTTTGTAAATTGAAAATTAACAACTATTTTATAGAGTGTAATATGACTACAATTTCTATTTTCACAAAATAAAGACAAAAGAAACTATGGTTAATTATTGAGAGAGCATATGAGAGACATGCTTATTGTAATAACCAATCATTTCAGCCATCTTACTCATTCTAATTCATAGGGAATTATCTGAATTAAAGAAAATCTGCAATGGACTTGTGAGCAATCAGCTTTTTTGAAGAATAGGAAAACTCTTGACAACTAAATAATTGAAAAAATGGAAGAAATATATATTAATTTATTTAGAAAATATTTTAATTATGATTTAGAAACACTATATACATCTAAACATTAGACCTTGTTTATAAACATAAATAATCACCTAGAACTGTGTCAACATGTTCATCTGAATTCTGTTTTTGTTATAGCTCAGTGTACAATGTGGAAACAATGAAGTATTAGAATTAAAGATGCAATATTAATGTAAAATTCTGATCAACAATGTTAAGAGGAATTAAATTGAAGAAAAAAATGTTTGACCATCTTATGTTCATAAATTGGTACTCATCAAAAGACAAAAATTCCTGATATAACATTAAAAAATGAACAAAAGTCACACTAGAGTTTTCATTACTTTCTGTTTCCATACTTGGTATCACAAATAGCTAATTCACAGTAAACTAAGGAAATCATAGATAGTTGTTGATAATGGATATTGTGATAAAGTTGTTTTTCACATTTTCTCACATAAACACACATACAAAAAATTGAGCTAATATGCATGAAATGAAATGTTTTTTTTTCTAAGAGATAGAAGATAGTAGATATCTAAGAGATAGAAGATAGAAGATATTTAAGATAGGAGATATCTAAGAAGATAAAAACAAAATCTAAATTTAACTTTATGGCCATTGTACTAATTATTGACAAGGGTAGATTTAAATTAATGGAAGATCAACCAAATTCTTTTGGGTTAGTCAAGCAATATTTATGTGCATATAAAATGGGAAACTTTTTGTAGGGTTTCTAAATAGAAAATAAGCAAAATACTTAGTTTAGAAAGTCGATTAATTAATTTTTTGGATACCAAATTTATATTTAATGGTTATTTTATGTTTTATACATAGTTGTTTTACTCACCATGACTGAAAATAAATAATTTAAATTTGTACAACATGAGTATAGAGAACTTCTTTAGTATAGAGAACTTCTTTTGCATAAAGTGATGATTACTCCAAGCAACTTCTTGCCTGACTTCATTGAGTTTCCAAGAAGGGCTAGGTGTTTAAGAAGCAGAAATTTCCTATCAATTGATCCAATCTCATCTTGCAGTCAGGACCACTAGCAAACTAAGAAGTATGTCTAATTTCACTCTGGGTGGGTTTCTTCTGATGGGATTTTTTGGCAAGCCTGAGCTAGACCTCTTTCTTGTTACTCTACTCTCAGTCTCATACATGCTGCATTAGCAGACAACATCCTCATTATCACTGCAATGTCCATGGACAGTAGTCTTCACTCACCCATGTATTTCTTCCTGAAGCATCTCCCCTACCAGGATCTGTGTTGCATCTTTATGACTGTGCCATGATCCATTTACAACTCTTTCGAGCACAATGGCTGTGTTTCCCTGTGGGAATGCATAATACAGTGCTTTGCTTTCATTCTCTGTGCTTCTGCTGAGTTATTCATGCTCACAGCGATGTATTATGATCACTATGTAGCCATCTGTTTTGCGCTGCAATACGAGATCATCATGAATTTCAGCATCTGTGTCCACGGTATCCTAGGTGTCTGAATCAGTGTAGTCATTTCTGGAGCCATGCACATAGCTGCCACTTTCTCCATGCAATTCTGTGGTCCCCATATCATTCACCAGTTCTTCTGTGACATCCCCCAGCTACTCAAACTCTCTTGTTCTAATGAGTATATCAATGATATTGGGGTCACTGCCTTCTTGTCTCTTGTGTCTTTCCTATGCATCTCCTTTATTGGACTGTCCTACACAAAGATATTCTCTGCAGTGCTGAGGATGCCATCTGCTGAGGGTAAAGCTAAGGTCTTCTCCATCTGCCTTCCCCAACCTTGCTGTCATCACTATTCATTTCAACCAGTGCCTTTTGAGTTTCTCAAGCCACCTTCCGATTCTCCAACTGCACTGGACATTTTTCTCACTATTATGTACACAGTTGTGCTCCCAACAATCAATCCCATGATAAACAGCCTGACAAATAAGGCAATAAAAACAGCTCTGGGAAAGGTTTTCCAAAGATGAGCTGCAGATCTCTTTTTATGTGGCATACTGTTAATTGTTGGTTGTGAGAGAAGTTCAAAATACATTGTGATAACTGTTGACTTTGACTTAATTAAATTGATATAAACACATGAAGTGTGTTTATGAAAGAATCCAAATGGAGGACTAAAGTTTCAGAATAACCTCCATATTATTCTGGAACTTGTGCCTAAAGTTTTATATTCTCAATGATGTTTGTTACAATTTTCAAGAAAAATTATATTAATAGTCCAGGCAGGTGTCTGTTTAATGAATGATGATTTGGATTGTGCACTAAGGAAGGCAAGGGTACACATGTGCCCACAGCACTCAACTCAATAGGCTGAGAAATAAATACATAAAAACAATAGCAAAATTTTGATAGTGAACAAAAGCCTGTAACTTTTATTGAGGCATATCTGTTATATTTGGTTGGGAGACAGGTTGAAAATGTATTGTGAAAATTCTTAACTTAAGTCAATGTAGACAATTGAAAATTAGAGAACTTATGAAAGAATGAAGACTGAGAACTCAACCCTGGAATTACTGCTAGATTGTTCTGGATATTTTGTTTTCTGAAGAGGATTATATGTAATTTGCAAGGAAAACATTTCATGATTGGGACCTTTTATCCTGTATCAATTTTTTTTGTCTATGTGTTGAGGGAAAAAAGGATGATTCTTTCATTATAATTTCCTCCTACTTTCTTCATTTCTGTTTTCAGACTCATGTATGTATAGTTACAAGTTATCACTATGTATCAATGAGCATATGGTCTATGTTTTTCTCCAATTTTATAGTTTTGGGTTTAACTTTAAAATTTTAATCCATACTAACCACATTTTTTAATAACTTGCAATTCCATGTGACTATGTGTGATCATTAAATCAACTCAACAGAAATATACTCTGTAGTAACAATGGCTATAGTTAACTATATGGCCCCAGGGTATTTACTGAGAACACCAATACCCACAGCACACACAAACTATGCTTATGCCAAAGGAATTTCACTGCCTAATCACCAGAGGCCAAAGAAGAATTGAAAATGGGCTTACTGTTTCTCCCTAGTTCACATTATTCAGAATATGGCTGAATTCAAAGACGAGATCTTTGACTAAATGTTAGCTGCTCATACTGACAGTTTTCCTACTTATGGAAGAAGTTTTTGAATATGCTCTGGTGAGTTTCTTTAGATTCTAAAAAGATAGCTAATACAGAATAATGGAAAGTTCAGAAGTTACTGGTTTTGAGTGAAGAAACCAGTCTCTGCTATTTAACATGTAAAATATGAAGTATTACATATGAGCTATATTGCTTAAATGAAAAATAATAAATCTGTGGGAGAACATTGTAGATTTACTTTCCATAAACATTCAGTAGAGTGCAGTTCCCATCTTCCTAGTAATACTTTTCTTTATAGAACCATCTTTGAAATAATTCAGTGTGAATGTGTGATAGGCTGATGCCATGGGCCAGCATGCTAGAACACCAAAGCTGGGTGAAGAAAGGAGAGTAAAATGGGGAGAGGAATTGTTAATTCCTTTCTGCTCCCAACTGCTTACTATAGCCCTTTATTAAAAAGCTAAACAATATCTGCTTGCATGATCCCTTCTATCTCCATCCATGTTGCTGCAAATGACAAGCTTGTCTTTTTTGATTCATGAATGATATTCCATTGTGTACGTGTACCACAGCTTTCTGTACCATTTGTCTATTTGGAGGCATTTGGGTTGTTTCCATATCCTGGCTACTGTAAATAGCACTGCAAAGAAATAAGCCAGAAAGAAAGAGGGAAATACAGAATGGTCTCACTTATATGAGGGAAAAAGAGAAAACAAACAAACAGACAAGAAAAATTTAAAAGTAACTTTCAGCACAATTTGAAGCATAACGCTAGAAAGGGGGAGGGGGAGAAGCAGGAACGGGAGTGGTACAGAAGACTAACATATGGTTCACAGGTGATAAAGTGGAGGGAGAACTCTTGGGTAGATAAGGATGTAAAATAAAACAATTAAACAGCTTGGTACTGGTACAACAACAGACAATCAGATCAGTGGAACAGAACTTAGTGCCCAGAAATAAAACCACACATATATAGTCAACTAATCTTTGACAAAGGAGTAAAAAAATTTACACTGGAACTAAGAGAGCACTTCAATAAATGGTGCTGGGAAAACAAAACCAAGACATGACAAAAAATGAACCAAGAAACCTCCTTAACACCTTGTACAAAAAACCAACTCAAAATGGATAAAGTCCTTGGATGTAAGACCTAAAACCATAACATATATTGAGGAAAAATTGGGCAAAACGCTCCATGAATTACAATTCAGAAATCCCTTTCTGGACACATCTACAGGTGGCAAAAGAATGAAGGAAAACATTAACAAATGGGGTTACATCAAAATAAAAAGCTTCTGTGCAGCAAAAGAGAAAAACAAAAGAAACCCACCCAAATGTTCTGGTGAGTGAAAAGGGTTTAATAATGAAGATCCACAAGGAACTCACACAACTAAGCAAAAACAGAAGAAGCCCAATCAAAAATGGGAAAAACTAAAAAGACACTTCTCCAAAGAGGAAATACAAATGGCGGACAGGCACATGAAAAATTTCTCAACATCACTAGCAGTCAGGGAAATGCAAATCAAAACTACAAGGAGATGCCACCTAATACCAGAAAGAATGGTCCACATCAACAAAACAGGCAACAACAAGTGTTGGCTGGTGGAAATTTAAGCTGGTCCAGCCACTATGGGAAGCAATGTGGAGGATCCTCAAAATAATGAAAATGGAACTACCGTTTGACCCAGCAATTGCACTTCTGGGACTAGCCAAGGAGACCTCAGTATGGGTGCAAAGGGGCACCTGTGCTTGAATGGTTATTGCAGCATTATTTATAATTGGAAGGACATAGAAACAACCCAAATGTCTCAAAACAGATGAATGGATGAAAAAGATGTGGTATATATACACAATTGAATATTACTTATCAATTAAAAATGACAAGCTTTGCTGTGGGGACACTACCATTCTTCAGGCATCCTCCCTTTGGCAAAGGGAGTGTGCAGTTCCTTATTGACAGAGTCTCTATACAGGGCTTTTGGTCACAGCTCTTCAGAGACGTAGTAGGCATAGTTCTTTCATATTTGTGCTCACAGTTCAGTGCTCTGTAATCTTGCCTTGCTCTTTTTGAGTCCTGCCTTAGGGGCATGTGTTCTTAGGGTCTTTCTTGCTGTTCCTTGCCTCTTCTATTTCTGTGGTCCCGATGTACTTATGGCTGGTGTGGGCTCCTTGGAGTGGAGGCAAAGTGAGAGGGGACTGCTGAGAATCCCCCCCCCCCAAAGACACACATTGCACCTTGCTTCCTGGCAGGCCTCAGGTGTGCAGTGCTCAGGCCAGTCGGCCTGAGCAAGTCCCAGAACCCACTCCCAGCCACGCCCCAGCCCCACCACGAAGGGAGAGGAAAGCTGGTAGTGCAACAGGTTCGGTGGCAGCCAATATCGGGCCTGTAGAAGGTGCGGGCCACCAGAGACCCGCGCAGTATCCACAGACAAGTGGGGAAAGCCTAAAAAGACTAGGAGACCTACCATCAGCCAATGGCTGTCCCCATCGAGGAGCACCTCTGCCAAAACACAAAGGCTGGGAGTCAGGTCCCCAAATCCAAAGACCTGAAACATAATGGGATGGAGCAGCAAAATGAGGCAGAAAACAACAGAAAGAACAGCCACCAAGAAACAAGAAACATTGATACAAGCCAAAAGCACTTGGATTGGCGTATGAAGGCAAAAAAAGACTAAAGGGCTGAATATGGACAAATAACAAAAAGAAAGGAGGCAAAGAGACGTGAGGGGGTGCGATGGGGTGGGGTATTCCCATGGGGATCAACAATTATGCAATCATGTATTGTACAAAATCCAAAAATAAAAAATTATAATGGAAAAAAATTAAAAATGACAAATTTGATAAATTTATGGTAACATGGATGTACCTAGAAGAAATCATGTTAGCAGAAACAAGTCAGAAAGAAAAAGACAGAAAACAAATGATTTTACTAATACATGGACAACCAAAGGAAAGTACACAGCGGGGTGGGGGGGCAGCTGGAGCAGCCAGGGAGGGGAGGTGGTGGGTGACCCCCAGGGTTTACATATATATATGTAAGTTATTTATATAATAAAACAAATAATAATAAGAGAAGCTAAACAATACATGGTGTGTTAGAAGTTTATCCTTACATGGTATGCTTATAATTTTGAGGGGAAGCAGGATGAAGCACTAATCGGTAGATAAGATGTGTGATAGGACAGATTCCTGGGAATACATCCCAGAATAGACATTTTTTTTTTGAGACAAAGCATTATCCGAGAAGAATACAAACCTGTGACAGACACTGTGCTGTTTCTGTGAGTGTGTGGGTTGACTGCATTCATCTGACACCAACCCAGGCCCACAGGCATTCCAGAAGGGCGGGCTGCTCACAGGCATGCACATTGACAGTTCTGTTCCTCATATCACCCCCTTGCTCCTGACAGGCTAACACATGGTATCCCTTGTACCCATATTGTTTATTGATTGTTAATAGTGACTTATAAGAGATTGAGGTGCTTTCCACTTCAGAGATCACAGGTAAATTTTTCAGGTATGATAAAAAATATTTTTAATAAAGAATGGATAAGATTGCAATAGAGACAACCACATCTTCCATCTTTATGACATATGAATCAAAAAGAAATCATAAAGATTAAAAAAGCAAAACAAGAGATCATATTTCTTGTTATCACCCGTCAGTCAGGCTGTGACTTCTTTAAATTTTCAGGAAAAATTCTGAAGTAGAGAAAATACATAGAATTCTGGAATGGACATGTTAATGGCTAGGTTTTTTTTCTTTTTTCTTTTTTTTAAGGAATATAGAGAAACAGATGTATAGGAAAATATCTGGTAAAAATCATTAAATGTATGACACTATATCGAACAAGAACTTTGATATGTTATGAAAACATTATGTCTATCTAGAGTTTAAATACTTACATTTAAATATTAATATTTAAAAAACACTAAAAGTCACCAAAAACAGTCATAGAGGTGTTATATGTAAAAAAAAATTCTTGTTTTCATACATCAGTAATATTTATATATTGTTCCCCTTAGGCATGGCCCTCCCCTCAATAATTCACCCCTATAATATCATGACCCCCTACTCCCCCCTTCTCACTCCAGTCACTCCAATGCCATACTTGTCGTAAGTCATAGATGCATACTCGGTTAACTGGTCTTGTCTTTTGTTTTTTTTTCCTGAAGGAATGTCCTTTTTCCTGGCTGAGTACCTCTATTTTGCTATAGAATATAGCAAACCAGGCTGTTCACATTTCCAGGTGTAACAAAAGACAGAAACATCCATTACGCTCATTTTAAAATAAATCATTACAGGTACATCCACAGATTTCAGATGAAAACTAAAAAGAATGGTAGTTTTCATGTGTCTTAGCCAAAAAACTCTATTAAGCAGTTGTGAACACAATCATCCCCTCACTATTCAAATATATTTCTACTGTTGTTTGATCAATTATAGTCTTTATTTTTGTTTATTCTATTCATGTGTATTTACAAAAAGTGTATATAAAAATTTTTCTTAATATGCATTTTGATGATGACTTAAATATTACCTTGAAAATTCTTCTATTTTTAGAATTTGTCAATATTCTTTTACTGCTGCAATAATTGTAAATAAGCAGATTTATAAATACAAATTTTTCAGATGGATTATTTAAAATGTTATCCAGAGATAAAATTACAATAGTCTAACATGCAGATTCCCTCAAAGCTTTTGCTAAAAAATAGGTGCTTTTCTTGCCCTTTTTTTTGGTTTTTCTCTATATTTTACATATAAATGAAACCATACAGTATCTTTTTCTTTTTGACTATTTCAGCTAACAAAGTTACTTTAGCTCATTCCATGTTACTACAACTGACATGAATTTGTTTTTTGATTGCTGAATAATATTCCTTTGTGTAAATCTACCATGACTTTTTAATTCATTCATCTTTTGGGGAGTGTTTGAATTATTTCTATATATGGCTACTGTAAATCAAGCTGTAATAAATATATATAGTAGATATATATATACATATATAGATAGTAGATATATATATAAATATATATATATATATTACAGCAACTTCCCTTTTGAATTAGTGTTTTGGTCTCCTTTGGGTAGTTTTCCAGAAATGGAATTGCTGGATTAAATGGTAGTTCCATCTTCAGTTAAAAAAAAGAAAATATACACATACATATGTATTCAATGGGAAAAAATAGGCTCTTTTCTAGAAAGAATGCAGAATTTTAACCACACTGGTTTGAATGTTTTAAACCTTTATTTATCTATATGAAATAATATTATTTTTTATATTGTTAATATTTTTTAATTCATTTTATTGATTGTCACAATTGTGCATTAATTGAACCCTCCTCCTCCCCCCATATTCCCCTCTGTATCCCCCTTCCTCCTCCCTCCATATCC